>KZ112475.1:0-218786 GCA_002120305.1 Hypoxylon sp. CO27-5
TACATTTGGGACGTGTGTGGCTATGTAAATATTACCTATTTAGGTAGTATAATCCTAAAAAATTGACGAGTGGACCTGTGGAGGTCTCTAACCTTTACCAAGCAGGCGACCCCGTACATTCAAGCCATTTCACAATTGTCGTTCCATCTCTCGCGACCCACAGCTCGCCCACCAATAGTGTTGGATCGGTTCCCTTTTCAGAAGGTGCTAGAGACCAGGGTCTTGAAACTTGTCTCCCTTGAGGTAGAAGTACTCAAGACTTCCGTCTCCTTTGCCTACCTGGGGTATTTTTTTTTAATTAATTTTAGAGGTACATATATATACCATTCTTCCTGGCTGGGATACGTTGTGCACGCGGAGAATGTTTTAGTACGTCTGTAATAGTAGTTGAACTTGGGCTTGGTGTTGATTCTAACAGATACGAAATCTACAATTATAGAAAGCATTATAAAGTGTATCCGTTCTTACGACGGGAGTACATGGTTACTCATTTTCACCTGTAGATCTAACTCTTACATAGGTAACTAGGTACTTGGTGACCCTTACTATTTACAACTTAGTCAAGTCGAACAAACGAGGATTGTAAAATAAAGTGCAGACTGGTACTGCTCTCTGCTAACCACACTTCTAATGAGCACTAATGCGTCACGCCTTGACGTTCCTCACAGCACTTTGTACCAACATCCGGACATACCACTCGTGCAAGAACTTGATCTTCGGTGGAATAGGGTGTCCGGCACCCTCGACGAAAGGCGCAGCACTACTGAATAGAGCAGACTTGAGGCTGAACTCGGCCTGCTGAGCTTCTTTATCGATCTTCGCGCTCAGTACAACTAGGCCATCCGAATTCCTCAGTCCAGGTTCTAACGGTGAACCTCCGCAGCGGACAACGATCTCATTCCCTTCGTTGTTCACCACCTCGAAGTGATTCGAGAACTTGAGTCCTGGCTCATATTTGGCAACGGCCAGGTCAGACGTATGCCATAGATAGTTCTCCGTTCCCGGCGGCTTATCGTAGCGCTCGTGGAACTTACTCTGGGCCCAAAACCCTGGTTGACTGTTAGCTAGGATATTTTAAAGCTCATAACTAAGGTAGGGGAAAGCTATCGTACCCCAGCGGCTCCATATGCCACGGCAAAACTCGAGAGTGAGGGCCTTTTCGTCATCGCGAAGTTCAGGTCGGATCTTTCGTAAAGGAACACGCTTGATTACGACGTCCTGAAGCGCCGGATTGCCTTTCGGGTTGTACTTGGCATATGTCTTCGACTTGAACATGGGATCGTTCTTGGTGAGGTCGACGAGGGTGGTGGTGGCCGCCAGGTACGCCATTCCAGCGCCCACACTGGCAACACCGCCGGTCACACCCCAGGCTGTCGTTAACAATGCCGTCCTAATAATGCCCATATTTCCCTGTATTCGCGATGCAGTTTAAGGCCGGTATAAACCGAGTGCACGTGGTTCTTACTCGCGCTGAATCGTCAAAATTGAATGGTGTAAACGCCCAGATTGACAGTATCCTATCCCACTAATACTAGACCTAGCAAAGTTTAGTGGTGTGGGTGTGGGTACTTACTATACCTACTGTAGAACTCAAAATGAAAATTATACCTTGCCCCAAGAGTTATTAATTTACATGTGGATGTCTTAAATATTCCCTTTAGTATCACTTCGCTGGCTTAGACAATGTGCTTTAGCCCTACCAAGTAGGTGCCTAAGTATCGATTATTAAGTTGAAGTTGTATGCAGGTGTAAGGTAACAGGGTAAATTGGGGGTCCTGATATCGGAAATTAAGCCGCTGTTCTACCAGCCACATACACCTGGTAGGTAGTGCTACCTCCTAACACCTAACAAGTACCTACAAGGTAGGTAGCGGCATCTTGCGAATTTGAAGCCCGGCCATGAGCTTAGAGGCAAGGCTCTATAGATGATAGTCTTGCTCAAACATATAAGCTGGTCTGAGATACTTGACCTTTGGGCAAACTAATGACTTAATACTTTCAATATGCATCTTTAATGGAGCGAGCCTACTTGAAAATTACTCTTCTGTGATATATCCTAACTGTAGCACAATTCGACAGAACCTGACAGTCAAAGGGTGAACAAATATACGTGTGCCACCAAAGCGTGATACACCGAAGGGAAAGTATCACAGGAAAAACAAATCGGCAGCCAGCACGAATCATTCTAGCACGCAAATATGACCGATAGAAAGTGGGCGAATAAAAATCGGTTGATTAATCGTGCAATGTTTTAAAAGTGTGTAAATGAGAGAAGAAAAGAATTGTTAAGGCCCGGAATTCCGAAGCCATACATAAGAAAAGGTTGCTCGTGGATCACGTGACTAGGATCGGGACTGGGCCACATAAGTACCGGGGTACCGGCCACTGAGATTACCACTTTAAAAATCTCTGAGCATTTGAATTTTCCAGACTTTGTCACTAATTCAACAACAGAACAACGTCGATTTCCGAGGCGTATACTGGTTCAAGCCCTTGAAACTTCGTGTACTTGGGCTTTAATAACGAACCGGTATTAATAGGTAGCTCGCTTTGTTGAGCTCGTCTCGTCTAGTCTCGTCTAGTCTCTTTCGCTACAGACTGATGACAAGTGTCCAGTCTTTTCTCATCCTCGACAACGCTCAAGCGCAGTTGAACTGTCGCAAACCCACAAATTGCCTACCTCTTGCGACTCTCAATGCGCAGGAGCGTCAACTTCTTTACAATCGTTCGATGTGGGAGAAAGAACCAAAGGCCTAGACAGCCGGTCCAATCCACCCTGCTGCCGTAGAGTGAGTGCGGTAGCAGGACTAATGAGGACAAACACGCTATTCACTCCAAGACTCTATTTCAAGATTAATATAATTGTAATTTATACATTAAGAGTCGTTCATGGCTTCATCATCACCAAGTCCTGTGCATCATCTATGGATTCCCAGGAGAACCGTCGTCCACACTGCTATCGAATCCTGGTGCAAAGTCTTTACGAGCCTTCTCCAACTGACCCTGGAAGGACGAGTCCTTAAACGCAATACTAGCGCTACCAAAGTCGTAATTGACGAGCTTGTCTCGAATTTCGGTGCTCGGGAACCCGTTGTATGAGACCAATGCGCCATAGAACCATTTCCCTGTGTCATTTTCGATGTTCTCATCGTCCTCGTTGGCAAATCGGAAGTCGTGTGTGCCGAGTCCGTCCTTGTTGTAGACCGTCTTGGGATGCGTGCCGTCCCAACGAACGTCGCTGGCGGCCTTGGTCTGGTAGTCGCCATGCTGCGACACGGCGACCGCTTTGGCCTCGTCATTCTGCACGAACACGACGATGTGCTCCCAATCGTTACGGTGTCCGGGATCAAAGGGAACGTTGGGAATCGCAACGTCCTTCTCGAAGTAATAATCGTATAGATATGCGCACCATCCGTTGTTGCAGCGCGCCCGGGAATAGACGTTGTTATTCGCAAGATCCGAGGGGTCATGGCAGTCCGAGGATAGACCGGTGTTCTGGTGGTCGAGACCAGGATTTATATTGCCATTGGCGTCGATGGCTGGCGTGTTATAACACCCATCGGTGTCGAAGTCCATAGCTGGCTGCCATCTATATCGCTGGTTTAGTCTTCGTGATCATAATTAATCGTGGATGCGATACAATACTCACTTCTTGTCGTTCGCCGTTGCCCTCTCGGGAAGAGCTTGCGGAGGATCCCGAGCCACAATTTCTTTGAGGAGTTGCTCGATGGGACTACCATTCACAACTGGAGTAGCGGTTGCTACCAGTAGAGCCAACCCCGTGGCGGCGAGACTCTTTCGGATGGCCATCTTGACAGGCGATTATTGGACCTAGACTAATAGTCGAGATGGCTGCAGGTCTGCGGGTTGAACTCATCGACCAAGCATGATCTTGGTCTTCCGTCTCCTTTATAACATTTCTCCAGTTGGTGTCCTGGGTGTGCTGCTACAACGCCTAGCATGTGCATCCCCTCACAACATGGTTGTGACCAAGCTTTTGGAGTAGTAGTCGACAGCAAGCTTGGGGTGAAAGCCGACCCTGAACAGGGGTACGAAGGGTCTTTTCAGGGGCTGATACAGCCCGCCTTCCTTCTTTGGAATTGCATGAACAATCGACGCTACCCTCGTGGACCGTGTCTACTGAAGATAAAAATAACACCCGGTGTAAAGTTACTAACTTCTATACATCAACCTCGTCCCCTATCGATTTTCCAATTTGGTGATAGTGCATTTAGTTGAGATTAGTTAATAGACATGCCATCTACGGTAGCTCTTGAAGTTTATGCTGATCTCGTAGAGAGGATCAAATCCTCACTCCTACCATGGCGTCAGCTTGGCGGTGTTGCAGATCTTGAGGCTGAGGTTAAGCCCCGAGCGTCTGGCCGATCTGTCGGTTTAATCCGTTCAAGCATTGACTTTTTTTTTAACTTAATTTCTCCTGGTGTTCAAGAGCCGATCTTGGCTCCTCGTGATGCCAGCGTCCTTCCACTTCTGTTTAATGCGGGACTTTGGGGTAAGACGTTAGCTATCACACAAATGCAGGTCCCTTTTGAGAAATCATGCCGCAGACCGGTCTCCCCACACGGGCATCGCGACATCTTGGCTGTAGAGGGCAGGTTAACGTGTAATAGAGAGCACCTAGCTGTAACGTTGACCTGATGCAATACTATTGGCTGTCCCGCTCCACGTGTAACGGCCTACTTCTGTGGAAGGTTAGTTTATTATATCCAACTATTCCTTAAACCTCTTTATTGGCAAGTCGGAGGAGGGGTCTCTCTATTGAATCTGCTTGAGTTGTTATTGGATGGAGCTCCACACGTGTGTCGGCCTGGCCATCTTAACAGCAGGCTTAGCAACGGTATTACCCACGACATATTGATAATTACTGGCTTCACTTTTCGAACTAGCAGGTATAGGATTGACGATATAGCCGGTACTATAGTGAAGCAAATATACTTGCAATATCAACCTGGCCGACGGCGAATGGGAAAATGAATATTAGACTCGTGGTCTAGCCCTATCGAATGTATTTGTCGACGACGTGAAATCAATTATCGTGCGTCTCTGCGAGAATAAGAGGCTAGAGTGAAAATAGATAGGTGCGCATATAAGAGTATCTGTTACATAAAAAGGTTCATCACCGAAGTCTAGATGCGTGCTTAATTTATCAGATCTAGCGTCTACCCCAGAATCTCGAACGAAGTCTAGCTCCTCCAAGCTAATCCAAACGCCTAAGAAAAGAGGTCCGTTTTTGATAGACTCGGACCAGCCAATTCAGAAACGACTTCATAGTATTTCATAAACCTGTTTCTATTGAAGTTCCTAAACCATTCCCGCACATAGGCTCGTTATCCAAGGGTATTCAAACGCGCCATTGCCCATCCCATCCAACCATTCCCGTGTCCCCCCGATGCGTAACGTACACGTCTATGCTTGTTATATACATATACTTGTAACAATAAAGAGGAAACATTGTAGCTTTAGTATTGGCCATCGAACAGGTACCTCTCGTCGGTGAATGACAGCAGGAATCTCGCTACGAGGCGACCCGTGTAGTTCAATGAGACGTCGCGAGGGAACGGGTGCCCTTCCTGGTTAGGCAGAATGGGATCCGCGACAAGGAAGTCGAGTTCATGCCCTATCGATATTTGTTAGTAAGAAGAAAAAAACACATTAAGAGTAGAAAGAATAAACGCACAGCTATCGCCCTGGAGCAGCTCCTTCAATTCAGCCACCATCTCCGCAGCCGCGCTATCTAGCTCCCCGGTTTGTGCTATGTTGCTATCCACCAGCGGATTGAAAGCCTTAGCGCCAGTATCGCGGGTGTGCGTCTGGTATATCTGATGGAACTGGTAGGCGAATTGTTTGAAAGGCATATTATCAATCTCGCGGCACAGCGCGAGCGCGAAGTCGCGGCGGTATTCAGGCTTGGAGCGATTGCGGATAGCGATCTCGTTCTGCGAGATGACGAAAGTGTCGGCTGCCGTCTCGACGGTTTCCATGAACAGGCACAGCACCAAGAACGCAGCTAGGCAGGGCGCCCACTCGCGGCGCAGCTTGGGCTTGAGCGATTTGGAGAAGCTGTCGAAGAGCAGCTGCATTTCTCGAAGAAGCATCTCGTCGAGGACGGCCTTGACCTGCCGGTTGAGCACCCGCGTCGTCAGCCATGGGTTGTTCTGCGGCACCATACCCGTGTCACGCAGCCCGACGATCGTGGCGTTGGTCAGGCACAGCTGTCGCGTTAGCACGTAGTGCATGACGTAGACAGATAGTGCACGCTTCACCATGGACGATTGCGAGGAATCGGAGCGTTGAGCGAAGCGCTGAACGATCATCAGGACTTTCCGCGGTAATTGGGTCGTTCGGATGGAGTCCGTGACTTGTTCAGCGTATAAAGGTTCAGAGGTGAGGTTTTGGATGTACTCGCGTGCCCTTCTCTTTAATTCCTCCCTCTGCGTCGAGTTGTCGGGGTCAATGCCGATCGGAGCCGCGCCTCGCGATTGCAAATCCATTTGGTTCATTCCCATGTTCATATGCCAATGCTGCAGGATTTCGGCAGATTTCGGTGTGAAGAAACTTGCAGGGATAGTAAGTGTTGAACCGAATCTAGCACCGGAGAAGAGCTCGACAGAGCATGTCAGTTCTGTGCCGTTTGGCTTGAAGTTTTCTACGTGCTCGCTAATGAAGCTGTTTATCTGGTCTTTCTTGAAGTGGCCTCGAATGAAGTCGGGAAATAGTACAGGGAGAAAGTCCCCAAACTGCCAACACATGATCTGAGGGACTTGCGCCGAGAGCTTCTTGCAATTCTTGCATGGTCGTTCTTTGTCGCACTTGACTTTGCGGCTAGAGCGTGAGAGTTAAGTTACTGTGTACTATACTAATAGGGGGAAGCGAGCAAAGATACGTACCTGTGGCAGCAGAAACATGCTCCTAGCCTCCGGACTTGCAAAGCACTCTCCTTAGTGTCGTGCGCCAGGGGGCCTTTCCTACCTCGCTGAGTAGTTCGCATGGCCTCGAAGCACTCGAATGGATTCGGCTTTCCCGATTGCTGATTGATGAGGTTCGGCGTCATTATAACGAATTTACTCGATGACTCCGACTTCTTCTTTTCGACCTTGTAGCCATTTCTCACTTTCCTTATAGGGCTTGTGCCTTTTCCATGTTCCGACTTGACATACGGAGACCTGGGACTCGAGTGGTGGGAGCTATGTGTCGGAGAAGGCTGCCTTGGCGACTGAGAGGAAAAGCTGTGTGTATCATCTACGACGCCAGAGTTTGAAGCGAAGTTTTCATTTTTCAGATTCATCGGCGCCCATGGCGGAACATTGTTGTCGTTTCGGAACTGCTGTGGGATGCCAAGATCGACAGGTTGAGGTGCCATCTCGAAGCCTTCTAAACTCGACATGCCGGGCATATTTCCCTGAAATGTCGAGTAATATTGCGTCATGTCCATATCTAAAGCGCCCACGTTAAAATTGACATCCGAATTATGACAAACTAACTTCTTATGCTGAAGCTTACCAGAAAGCGGCTCGTTGAACACCAAGTCCTGGCCAGTTATGAACTGCTGTTCATTAAAGGCTGGCATCAATTGGCTCTCAAGTCCTGCGGACGCCATCATGGAGGCTCCTGTCGTAGTATCCGGATACGAAGTAGGGGGTGCTGCGCGAGCCTGGTCGTGATCTAATTGTAGAGGGGACATAGCAACAGGAGAAGCTTGCATTTGGTTGGGATACCCAACTATACCCCAGCTATTCATGCTTGAGCTGGCCGGGCTGGGCATGAAACCAACTGATGCCGGGTTAGATTCTACATACTGCCATGAGTCGGAGTCATCGCCAGATTCCATGGGAAAGCTATGTCTGGAAGATGGAGAGGCAGAAGCGACTGAGGCCATGATAGCGATGTTTCTCGAAGTGAATGCAAAGAAGAGCGTAGAAACCCAATCATAAAGTATTTATTAATAGATCGCAACCCCCGATTCCTTTTTGATATTGTTCTGATATGTCCCTCGGGGCCACGACCTGCTGAGATTGTTTGTCGTGGGGTTCGTACTACTACCAAGTAATTGCCAGCCGAGCAAACAATAGATAGAGCCTGAAGAAAACGGGAGTCGCCGGGTCAATTCTTAGCTGATTGTGTTTGAGGGATTTCCCAACGGAGCCGTTCGGTAACGGGTTGGCCGAAACAAATGGATTTTGGAACCCCAGATTTCCATTATCAGGAACATCAAGACGGCTGCGAAAGACTTGAGGGCCCTTGCCTGTTTAAAGGTCTCCCCAAGATGATGGGCTCCGCCACAAGGGAACTAGTCTCGATTGAATGACCGACAATGATGGACTTGGGACGAGAATAATACCGCACTAAACCCATTTTGTATTTCGGTGTCGATCCTACGGCTGTGTACATCAGTACCTACTAGGTAGCCAATCGCATGAGCGCCAAGACATGTAAAGAATATGCGCAACATCAACTGAAGAAGAAGGCAGGATGGTAAGGTTGAAAAGGGACTGTAGATGGATTCTAGATAAAAAGACTAGATGGAATCTCAATCTGTTAATCTGTTAATCCGGTGCCGAGTCTACCGGGTTCCTTATGTAACGGACCCTATCGAATAAGATTGGACATTATCGTCATCGCTGCCAGCAACCTCAAACCCCTGCAAGATGGGCGGGAAGGCTGTATGAACCGTTGCGGGGGTTTGTGCCCGAGTTGTGTTGTACTCACACACATTTGTACAGTTGGGCGATAGCCGGCGCAGACGATGTGCAGTTCTCCAACCCAAGCCTCTCATATTTCGTGCCCAACCTTGATCATTTGTCCAATCCAGCTGAAGCAATTCTGACTTGGTCGCCCAAAATTACCATCCGAAAGTATTGGTAAAGTTAGATCGTTCGATCGAAGATCTAGAAAATCCCATCTGCCCTGGCCGTGTCAGAAAAACTGAAAGGTAACAATACATCATCATGCTTCCTCGCTCGCTCGAAATGAGACAAGTCTATCCCGCTCTGAGTAAAACACTGAATCCGCCCGCTCCAAACTAGAACCTGACATTACCGTACCGCGCCTGGAAACACGAACAATGCCTCACCTCCATCCGTACTGTCCAACAGGGCAGTAGACAAAAGGAAATCGTGACTCATTCCTTCTTCCCACGTATAAGCGGTTTCGTACATATCTTTGTTAACATATATTAATTGGGACATGAAGATATCACCCAATTCTCCCGGGGGAGTCACTCGGTTGCTTGAGAGCTCCGAGAAGAAAACGTTGTGGTCATCGGCTGTATTCCGATGGTATGTCAGTTAGCGAAACCGTGCCGACGCCGCGGCACTTCGCTCCTGAATCTGTTGTTCAGTTGAAACGTATAGTCTGTCCAGATAATCCATTGCAGCTGCATCCTTGAGGATTTTTGCAACTTGGATACCGGCACTGATTAACTGTAGTATGTTCCGGTCATCTTTCAACGGGCGCGACTGATGCTTGGCAGCATGTCGCATCTCCAACGAGTTTTCCAAGATTGTCACAAATTGCTTGATCTGTCCGTTGTACAGAACCCGGGCTGGGATTCGCCTCTTCGTTGCGAGGCGTTTTAGTAAGTAGACCCATTCGGTCCATTCTCTATCCTGTGGTCTCTCAACGGGCCTCATGTCCTGGGTCAGCGGGATCGGAAATTGGTATTTTGCAACAAAGTCGAACGCGCACTGCGAGAGTCGATCGTTGACCTGCGTCAGGACACTATCCTGCTCTTGAACCAAAAGATTTGTTGGGAGATGTGGCAACTCCCTCTCCTGCATGGCAACATAATCCGGCGGGGGCCTCGCTAGAAATTGATGTGGTCCATCAAACTCATCTCTATTAGAAGGCCGTCTCTGGGTACGGCCCTTGCCATTGCTCTTAGACTTTCCTGCCGGTACGGCACCTGCACTGTTATTATCCAGGGCATAATCCGATAGAGGAGATGCAATGATATCATCAACGGAATCCGTTGGGGAGTATCTGCCTGGGACGTCCCAACCCTGTGAGCTCGTGCTATTATATGAGCCATACGCTCCTCCGGAAGAAGTTCCATATGGTCCGGACTGCGCTCTCGAGATGTAAACCGGCGATGAAGTGTACGCGGGCTGATGTCGCCCAACTGGACCACTGGTCCCCACTAACGACGCACTGGCCGGCGAACTGTACGCTGGGCCGGATCCGGACGAGTATATCACACTTCGGAAGCCAGTGTTATTCCTATGGTTTACAAAACAATGGGGACTTCTCATTCGTCCTTACCTTGAGTTTGAGTAGCCGCTCTCTCGCGGGCCACCTAGATACGGACTGTCATTGTAAATGACGCTTGAGGAAGTCAGCTCGACCGCAAAAACATAGACCGACAGCTTGGTTCAAAGATCGCACCTGCGCGAGGAATTCCAGGATCCGTTCGACATGGCAGAAGTTCTGTAAAGTATATCCTGTTGGGCCATATTCTTACAACTTCTTGAGAAGACAAAGAAAAACAATGGCCGACGTGACGGAGAAGGGTGTGAGGTGAAATAAGAACCGCACTAGTTCTCGTAGAAAGTTAATTTTTTTCCGGTGATGTACACCTGGTCTTCTGGAGCAAGGACCCCCAGAAGCGACTCTTTTTAACACAGATTCTAAGTCTGGGTCCCTGGGATCCACGATGCGGAATAGACTGGCTCGGTTTGGGGAGCGGTGGATCGCGATTTCGCTGTTGACCGGGAAAGGAAATGGGAATCAAGTGGCTCGGCGGATTCGGCAGCAACCTCGGGAGGACAACATAACTCGGATGCGAATGGACTCTTGCATGCTCCAGTATAGATGAAACCTTGGGCAGTATGAGATATCTTCACCTTGTTCCAAAGTGGAATACAAGCTCTAGAATGGATTGTCTTCCCAAGCTTCAAGTCCGAGACGGGGACATTTATGCTATGTTAGATCTGAGTCGAGAATTTGCCACTACGGACAGATCAGTCGTGATTTTGGGATGACGAGCCGCGCCGAGCCAGGAACTTCCTAGAATCCAGTATCAAGGGGGTTCGCCCCAGCTCTCACCCAAATTCTGGGGCTGTAACGTAGTCCCAAGGCGGATCACAACGCGTTGCGAATTGAGTTAGGGATGGGTGTAAAGATGCCGCCTCGGGCCTCTACCACCGATTCGAAATGGGGCTGGATGAGTCGCCAACCTCGAATTGGTCAAGATCGGCCAACGAAATAATTCGATAGAAGCGTAAGCCAGATGGTAATTCGAGAAGTGTTACTGCAGATGTCCAGGAACACCCTGCCAATAGTGCAGACGTCGAACAGAAACCATCCTCTCCAAACCATGATGGTGATACATAACAGGCCACCCACTCAAAGAATGCCGGGATAAAGAAAGAGCCGTAATTGGATGTTGCGGCCCAATCACGGTAGGGCACCATTGGGCAGCTGAGATCCAAGAGGCCTTTTGTTCCTGCTTGTCATCTTTGTTGCCCAAAGATTGCAGCCCTTTGCAGCATTTGGAGGGCTATTAGTCTAAATTATTGCAGGGAAAGTCCCAGTGAGCGAATGGCGGTGACTCTCCAGGGCGGACTTAGCTGACTAGATTGGGCAGAAAAGCGTTGCACGAGGGCAAAGCCCAACCCTATTGTGCAGGTACATTGGTGCCCGGAACCATTCTGAGCCAGTGCCCATCGATTGTACTGTAGTTCGTCAAAAGAAGGATGTCCCGGGGAGCGAATAGGCGCCAAATGAAAAGCAATAGGTGGAAATATCGACATGCGCAAGACAACTTCACTAATAGCCTGTGAGGTGGTTTTCCAACCACTTACCACGTATTCGGATCCCACGCCTTGGTGCCGTCACAGACCTAATTAGGGCATTTTGAATTGTATTTTAGACATTTGCTAGGTCCCACGGTGTGAAAGACGTGTAGTTACATGTAGTTGTTGAAGCGCGACAAGAATAATTGAAACTAATAATTTCAATGCATGTGTTCTTCAAATTGTAGTTACATGTAGGTTTAGAATCTACAATTCCTTGCTGACCGAAACTTATAGCTTAACGCTCTGACCACACCATACTATCGGTTAGATGGGCCATTCTTGCCGGAGCAGCGAAGTTAATAGTGGGCGGGTACCACTTACTTGGGTTGTTAGCTCCATTTTAGCAAACACCAGTCTACAGTACCTAACATTGAACCTAACAGCAGCTACGTCCACTGCTTCCTAACACACATCCATATCCATCGAGTGTGTAGCATCTTGCAAGCATACACATACATGCATACCTACGTAGTGTAGGTACGGTAGCTTCCAAATCATCCCACCCTCAAGTCAAGTAGCATTGTGGATTGTATCATGGCAACTTAATACCCAAGACACCATGACGTCGTATACTGAATACGCACTTATCAATGACAGCGTCGGCTGTCTTGACTACGGCACCGAGATAGATACATAGGTATAGATGATTATAAGGGTATAGAACGGGAAATTAAGGTGCTCGAGATTGTAAGGTGTGATCGGAAGTGAAGTTCCTATGTCAGCACCAAGAGAATCCTTCAGGTGTGTATAGGTGGCTAATGTCAGCCCTACAGGAATTCTGGGAAATTTACGAGCATATGATAGTTTATAACGTAGGTACTCATTGAGAGTCGACGTCATCCACCAAGGTCTGGTTAAGAATGCCATCTCGGGTTACTCCATGTCGTTCTCTATCGTGAAGAGAGCATGTTCCAGCTCAGGAATTCATCGAGCTACCATTATACGTTAAATGAATCTCTGGCTAGACATTTTATATACACTCTGATGTCAAATCACAGGCCGTGGTTAAAGTACTTATCTATATTCCTCTTCATCGGTGGTACCAGACTCATGAACCCTTATATACGAACTCCTATCTATAAATGTAACATTGACTGGAAAAGAAAAACGATGAGGTACGTAATAATGACGAGCAGTCGGGAATAAGAGTGTTCGAATCAAAAATGCAGAAACATGCTTGTTCGCACATGGGTACTATTAGTAACCACTTAGCGAGCCAGGTGGGGTGCTAAGTAAGCCAAATTAGCCAAAATAAACCAAAAGTCACCTTTTTTTCTTACATTATTTGCAATGAATTTAAATTTTTTTAAATTAAGGTTTTATTTATAAATATAAGCGATTAAAATTTATATAATATTGCTTTTTTAATATTAATTAAAACGTTAATAATAAAGTTATAATTAAAAAAAATATATAATAAAATTAAATATTAATAAATTTAAAAACATTAATTTTTAAAATTTTATAAATAATTTAAAATAATAAATAAAAAATTAATAAAATATATTAAAAAATTAATAATTAATATTTTTTTAATTATATTAATAATAATTTATTTTTAAATAAAATTATTTAAAAATAAAATATTTTATAATTTATATTTAATTATAAAATTAAAAGTTATAATATTTTATTTAAACTTTATTTTTAATTTAAATTAATTAATAAATAAAAATAATAATTAATTTAATAAATTTTATATTAAAAAAACTTAAATTTATTTTAATATATATTATAATATATTAAATAATTTATTAAATGTTTTATATTAATAACTTTAAAAATTTATTTAAAAAACATTAAATATAAAGCTTTAAAAAATTTATTAATTAAAAATAAAATAAATTAAATAATTAAAATTATAAAGTTTAATAATTTTAATTTAAAATTAATTAATTAATATTTTAATATTAAAAAATATAAATATAATTAAATATATTTAAAGTTAACTTTTAATATAAACGAAAATAAGTTAATAATTAATTAAAATATATAATATATTTATATATTTTTAAAGTTAAAAAATAATTTATTTAATTAAAAAAAACGGTTTAATTTTTAAATTAATTTTATTTAAATATATAACTTTTAAAAAACTTAAAAATAACTTATAATATATTTTTATTAAATATATTAATATTATAAGTTTATTATTTAAACTAAGTTTTATTTTTTAAAAAAAAAACTTTTAAATAAATTAATTTAAAAAATAATTTAATAAAATTATTAATTAATATTATATAACTTTTAAAAATAATTAAATAAATAATAATATTAATATTAAATAATTTAAATAAATATTTATTTTTTAAATTATTTATTTTATAAAATATAATAATAAAATATATTTATTAATTATAAATAATTATAAAAATTATATAATAATAAAAATAATTAATTTTTTACATTTAAAAGTTATTTTTATATTTTTATAATTTTTCGTTAATTTTTAATTATATTTTAAATTAATAACTTTTTTTTAATATAAATTTTTTAACTTATATTTTATAAATAATATATATTATTATTATTTATTAATATATATATTTTATAATTTTTAACTTTTAAATAATAATTTTTTTAATATTTTTAAAGTTATATATTATTAAATAATAATTATTTTAACTATTTAAACTAATATAATATTATTTAATAAGTTAAATTTTATTTAATACTTTTTATAAATTAAAAAAAATTTTAATAAAAAAATATTAAATTAAATTAAAAAATTATTAATAATTAATTTATTAATAAATTAAAAGCTTTAAAATATTTTAAAATTTAACTTAATTAAAAAATAATATTATAATTAATAATAAAAAATAAAAAAATAAACTTTTTAAAACGTTATTTTTTAAACTTATTTATTATTAATAAAATTAAAAATATATATTAAAATTAATTTTTAAAAATTTATAAAGCTTTATATAATTTATTTAAAATAATTAAAAATATATAAATTAAAATTAAATTATAAAATTATAAAAATTAAACTTTTAAAATTAAAATTAAACGTTTAAAATTAAAATATTATTATAAAATTTTTAACTTAAATAAAAAATTTATAAATATATATAAAATATTAATAACTTTTAATTTATTAAATAAATTATTTAAAAAACTTAATAATTTTATAATTATTAAAAAATTAAAAAGTAAAAATAAAAAATTAAATAAATTAAATAAAAATAAATATAATTTTATTTTAAAATTAATAATTATATATTTTAATAAATTAATATAATAACTAATTAAATATAATAATTAAAACTATAAATCTTTTTTAAATAAAGTTAAATTAACATTTTTACGATTTATTTTAATTTAAATATAACTGTTAAAAATAAGTGACTTTTAGTTTATTTTAGCCAATTTGGCTTGCTCGGCACCTCACCCGGCTCGCTAAGTGGTTACTAATAGTAACATTTTAATTTGGGACGAACAACATATTGGATCATCTAATAACATCTGGTTGTAACCTTCTCGGCGCTTACTACTATATACGAAGGACTTAAAAAGGGTTGCGATAAGTTCTCGGCCGTAAATGAAGTTAAATGTTTGGGACTTCTTCACGATGGAATTAGGAGAAACAACGCTTTGACAAGGTTAGAAATACCATATTTTACGATGTGCAAGCAATATGTCGGCGTTATCAACGAGGTAGCTAAAGATGATGGTGCTTACCTAATTTGAGGAAACGCGAATCATAACAACGGCTTGACCGTTCTAATGTGTAGCTTCCAAAAGATCACACGATGTTTCTTCAACTACCAATAAGTAAGCCATACGACTCCAATTATTATGTCCCATACTAGCACCATTACGGAAAACCCAGCCTTGTGTGGATTACCAATCTGCCAACTGAGATGTGAAGAGCCGGTTAGTCCCACAAATATGGAAAAATATCTGCCTGGTTCCTCGTCCCCACGGGACTGGGACGAAGCATCGTCAAAAAAGAGGATCTAGAACTCTATTAATATACACTACATATACACACCTAACTTGTAAATATTGGTGAGATCGTCCAAGTGGATCGCCATATCCATCGGAGACTTGGGAACTGTCGAACATCGTATATCCTACGAATTACCTCTCATTCTATTATGCATCCTATAAGTCGATTTTTAAGGCAATCTCACGATGACGCTCCGCTTCTGTTACCAAGGATCTAGGCCGAGCGCCGAACAGCGGGATCTAAAAGATGCTAAACCTGATCAAGCCGCAATGTTTATTAAGCGGATCATTTAAGTCGACCTTAGACGCTGACAGTGGGTCTCGGGGATACAATGCCACAGAAGGGTAGGATTCAACCAAGACTGGTTCAATGAAATCATTGCTTACAGACCAGGATTCTGCACATGGTCCAAGGCGGGCTGGGGAAAGAAACTCGTCTGCCTGACTAGGCCATTAATCATATAATGTGAAGTGAAGATTAGAAAGCGTAGTTCGAAGATCGTATATTCCCTTTTTCTCGTAGTCCTGCATTAATATGACCCCGTATGTATACAATGGCTGAAACCGTTCCGGTATTCCAGCGCCAGCGTCAGCGCAAATTCCACCGCAGGTCAAGGAACGGTTGTTCCACGTGCAAGGCGAAGCACATCCGGTGCGACGAGAGGAAACCACTCTGGTAAGTCGCCGAACTGTAACACAATAGGTCAACATGGGTTACGTCTCTATATACGAAATACGCCGTCACGGAATCTGCAGGCGATTGGTACCCAACGCCAATCAATATGTGTTACCTACCTTGTGCCCTTTTACCTACCTAACCTAGGTAACTACCTAATCAATCCATCCTACTGCCTACCTAGTCTCTCATTAACGAATCTATCTACAACTCTTCTCGGCGAGGCTGACTAGGCCGTAGTACATACTGTCTTCGACATGGTGGAGAATGTGGTTATCCGGATGCGGACTCTGTGTCCAATACTATGGAGGCCGGGTGTAGATCTGAGTCTAGAGCTGGATCTAGAGAGCCTCATAGTTCTTCCGAACCCTGCTTGCGCTTGATGGACGCTTCCCCGAAGGACCCATTCCTAGGGACGTCGTACGACATGCCCCACACGTCACGATCGTTATTCCAACTCTGTAAGTACGGTAGTGCTAGCCACCATTGGTTGACGAAATGAGTGACGATCCATACTGACGGGTTGCCGTTATCCAGTCTCTAACACGAGGGTATTATACACGACACGCGTTCAGAGAAGTGCAAATTCATTTATGTAAGTAAAAGATCACGATCACAATCACAATCTTGGCCGTGGGGCAGACCTTGAGCCTGAAGAGACTCTAGACCTGACTTGTAGATTCCTAGCGTGCACAAAGCCTTATCGCATCCCGGATTCCTCCATGCGGCGCTGCTAATGACAGCTCTGCACTGGGCATGGTCCACCGGCGATGTCGAACATTTCCGGGTCCCATATCTCTACCATAAGCTGCAGGCGATACGATTTGTGACGGACCAGTTAGCGCACCCGGACGCCGTCGTCCACGATGGCACGATAGCAGCCGTCTCGAGCCTTGCTTTGGTTGAGGTACGTGCCGTCCTAAGCAGAAAAGCCTCCCTGTCAGCCTACTCACAGCTGCTAGAACGCATTGGGGTCTGTTGACGCGGTGTCGTCTCATTTACGCGGACTTGCTAAAATTAAAGAGTTACAAGTGAAAGACGGACGCCCTGAGGAGATGGGCCTCCTTCAGCGAATGATCCTGATGTGCGTATATCCCTGCAAGCCGTGCTTCCTGTCTGAAGGATGCTAACGTCTTGTCACAGGACAGCAAGAAGTGTCTCCAGCCGCCCCGTCTGGGATATCCTTGACATTAGTCGGACGGACTTCGTGCATCAGTCCATGATAATATCACTGCTCCGAGTTGCACTTCGACCAATATACAGCCTGAAAATATTGGGCAATTCGTATGATTCGGAGGAGCCCCTCTCTGAAGTCCTAGCTCGAAAGGCTCCCCATACTCAGGCAAGCGAGAGCAACGTTCCCCCCCTCAGATCGGTGGACTCTAGCAGATGCGGGTTCCTCGCGTGCTATTTCTACCTCTACGTAATCATGCGTGAAGGCTCTGTAGATTCATTCATACTCACCTGGTTCATCGAGCAGTTACTGGCGGACGTCTGTCGCACCGAGGAGCCCATGCAGAGGGGGCAATACAGCCCGTCGCTCTGGTTTTGGACTGTCATGTTCGGGGCATGCGCTACGATGGCTGCTAAGACCATCGACGACCTCGAGACTAGTCAGATGAAAGTAATCCGAGAAGTGTACTTTGACAAGATCAACCTCGTGAGCCAGATGTTGAGGATAAGGAGTTGGGAAGCTGCTAAATCAATACTGAGGCTCTTCGCTTGGGAAGACGATTTCGACGGAGATACGGAGCTGAAGTCAGTGTGGGAAGAAGCGGTCTGGCAAGGTGACGGAAAACGCTTCAAACAGTACAGTGCGGAAAATGCTGACTACCAGTATTGCTGGTAGAGTGAGAAATGATAATCGACCCGCTTGCACGGATATGCCCATAATAGATAATCGACAGGACTGTAAATAACCTTGTCCCCAGATCGGGATCGAATAACATGGTAATATCACGTTATAACATTTTGGTTACAACGTCACTTGTAGGCAAAGCCATGATGGGGCGGGATTGAAGCTATCGCGGTTGCGACGCCCGAGTAAAGAGGATTACCTCCTTGATAGTCCTAGGTGAGATGGATGTCCTGTACTACTTCCTATCCGACCTAGGCGCCTCCTTCCCCTCTGTTGATAGCCATCGTTCAATGCAGGCGCGGATGACGGATCCCGGTAGTCCTGCATGCCTGCAGCGAGGAGTGTCACCTTTTTTGTTCGAGCGACGCGGATAGCCATTTTTGTCAGCGCAGCAGGTCATGACCAGCGAAGCAGACAGCAAATCAATTAAGGGATGGCTTTGAGGGGCAGCAACTGTCACACTTGACAGGTCAGGACTCGGGATAACAATTTGGCGCCAATTATTGAACCACCTGCATCCATTTCAATATGAATCTGATACCTAGCCTTACCTACCTACATGTAGATAGATAGCAATAGATAGGTAGATAGGTACCAAGGCAAAAGCGCGCACGCATTCGTATGTATGTATCTCTGGCTCACCGACTATTCAGTATCGATTGATCCAATTTAAGCAAAGGAGTATTAATTACACCGATAATCACGGTCTACTATGGCCGCCGAGATTTAGATCGAAAGCAGCTGAGGTGCTGGCATGAGGGTTTTAAGAAAATTTGAAGAATATTACGCAATTTCCCGCGACTCCCGCAATAGCTTGCACGTAGCAAGATGCAGTGATGTGCTGGCCTACTACAGAGACCGGGCGTGCTCTCGTCGACAGTCGTCACGGTGCATACGCC
This sequence comes from Hypoxylon sp. CO27-5, assembly GCA_002120305.1. Classification (NCBI taxonomy): domain Eukaryota; kingdom Fungi; phylum Ascomycota; class Sordariomycetes; order Xylariales; family Hypoxylaceae; genus Hypoxylon; species Hypoxylon sp. CO27-5. The sequence goes on from KZ112475.1 coordinate 19,201, forward strand.
ATGCTCAATAGGCTGTCGACAACTCTCAGGGTATCCACATGGATACGGACCGAGCCCTGGGAGCCTATCGCAACTGCAGAAACAGAAGAGACAGCACAATTTTTAGTGGATATTGATGGTCCATGATGGGGCGGGATGGAGCATGATGGGACATGATAGACATGATAGACATGATAGACATGATGGGCATAATGGGATATGAAGGGAAGGTGGAGGTTAAAATTATTAGCTTAGCGATAGCAGCGCTGGAATAACCACTCAGGGCAATTGCTGAACCAAGTCGCTGATCAGTATCTGACCAGTAGGGACCAGTAGCCAGGCCGGTGGCCCCTACTAATTCAATCTGATCCAGTTTCGTCCATCCTAGTCCAATCAACTTCGGGTTCGTGGAACCGTTTTGAGAAGCGGGGTCGCTATCAAGGTTGCAGTTCTTGATTTATTCCCTGCTCTTGCTGCTTCCTAACCCGGCGCCAATTCCCAGCATGGCAGGACACGGCAAGCCAACTGCATCAATGAAGCACGACACCCTGGCATCGTGTCATCCTCTCCCTTCGTGTGCGTTGTCCAACCCCGTCTGACCCCGTCTGATCCCGTCTATCATTATTGCCTATGGCACACAATAAAACCCGAATGTCCCCTCTCTCTGCCCAACATCCATTCTTCACTCCTATTTTCCAGCCCAAAGCCTGACGTTTATGCCCAACCGAGACCCATTATCACCACTCTCATCATCCCACGGCTTATTTTTCGTTGCTATACCCAAGACACTTTCCACTGTTCTGCAGCTCACAACACCCCCACAGGAGGATTCTCATCAGTACCCATTCAGGCCGTGTTTGATCTTTTCCGGTTGTTTATTATCCAGGGATCGCCTTTGTACAACGCCTTGTCGACAGAAGACTGTATACAACAGTTCAGTTGAGAACCAGTCTCACTGCTGATCCGCAAGGAAACACCGCCTATCCCAAGTGTTTGCCACAGGATTCAAAGGGATTATCCGGAGTGCCTGCTACACGTTCTATTCCACAGGGAATCAATGACAGCCATGGTTGCTTCCCGCCAGGACAACATGTCTGGCTTCAACTCATCACTAGATATGGACGATGTCCACACTCCTGCGAGGTATATTGCATTGTTTTTTCTTTTTTTTTCATTTGCCGGAGTCATGGGGTTTGATTTGTCGTCGCTACTATATCATGTAACGCAAAGTCTTGTATGCACTGTATTCTGTCTTCGTTTCCATCGCAAGTGCTTTGCTTTGTTTTGCTTTGTGCTTCACCAGGACATTCGAGGAGTTATCTATTCCGGACAGGACAGGACAATCCCGGATCAGGACTTTCAAGGAAATGGAGCCAAAAGAGGACACCCAGGACAATCTACCAAGGACTCAAACCCAGGATTTCTGAGTTGCTCTGCATCTTACATGCGAGCAGCACAGGCTTTTCAAAAGCTTGTGCTTGACCAGCGCCACGTCACTCAGATGGAACTGAATTTATCAGACATCAGATCTCACGATATTATTGAACAGTAAGTATCGCCCGCGAAGAACAAAGTGACAACAGCAACTCCAGGATAGACTCCAGGTCACCAGTGAAATTATTGCGTTGTGCCAGACTAGGAAGACCCAAACCCCGGACCGTGGTGAATTGATTCGAGCTTCGCGGGGTTTTGTTACCCAGGATATGTCGTGGATCCATGGATTTTCTTATCGTTTGCTTTACTGGATTTCAACAAAATTTCCGGACTCCCCAAGTCAACTTTCCCCTTCGTTTCTGCTGTATTGCTTAGCATACTCAGTAGTTGGGTAGGGTGTCACGTAGGCTTGATATACCTAGGATTTCAAATTTGAATACGTACTCCCACAGGAAGGCGACAATACGACTGGAATATCAACTCGCCCAAAGAGCATTTCGTTTCTGGAACACCCATCCCAAGGAGATCTTTAGTTGCCGCACCGGGTTTGCCAGGATCCTAAGGTTGCATCTTGCCACATTTTCTCCATGGAGCTGTCATGTCAATTCTGGGTTCGCGCTTCTCATTGCGTTCTCGACTGCAGTACGTATGCCATGTGTGCCGGCTTGGTCGGCTCTACAACCTGATTGACCGCGTGTTTGTCGACTAACCTATCAACTCGTCGTGCTTTGGCAGGCACCCTGATCTGGAACTCCCTGGTGTTTTTCTGGATTTTCGTTGTCTTTTTTTCTATTTTTTTTTCTTTCTCTTGTCTTCTCTTCAGGCCAACCATTCGTTTACAAACTGGATCGTCCAATACCCTGGGATTACTTATGCTATATGGTGTTACTATCTCTGGGTCCTGTTTCCTTGGATTCTTAGTTCACTTAAGACACTTCAGTTCGGTCTGTATATGATGCCCTCCCCCTTAACCATCACAACCGTGCGTAAGACTAACCAATATTGCGGAAACAGGAACAAAGTTGTGCCATGCTGAAGTCATTTCATTTGTACTTGGTTTTTTGGGTGCATCTTCGTGATTTTACCGCCGGGTAGTGGAAAACAGAACACTAACCTCAACATCAGTGACTATAGCTCTTATTCCCAAGGAAACATGCTTGCCAATTCCAGCGGATCTTTTCTTTATTCTCAAACGGGACATGCAGACCTCCATGGTTCAGTATGGGATACAACAGCAGAAGGAACACAGAACTTCAGTGGAGAAGAGGATTTCCATTTTTCATATGGCCAAGTTACTCCCAGAGGACAGGACCAGAATGACGCCGTGGAAGACATGACCAACAAATGGATTGCTGCGGAGCATGCCCAAGCTCCTGCCGCAGAGCCCATGCGAAGGATCAGTTCGCGGGGCTCGTCTGGAAGCCACAAGAACAGAACTATCAAAGCCTCCGCACACAAGAGTCGACCTAGGTTGTTCTCTTCCGTGTCTCAAGGCTCGCACATGTCCAATTTTGACATGACAGGTAATCCACAAATGGACGCATATCTCCTCCAGGATTCGGATGCCCACTCGGTATCCTCTCAGATGTTCTACCCAACACTACCCATGAGCGTAGGCTTGCCCACTACAGATGGACTCCCATACTCTCCTGCTGTACTTGCATCAGGAATGGCACAGCAACACATCGACCCCACTCAGATGCAACTGAACTTCGAGACCAACCTCACAGGAAACTCACCTGCTGCTACTACCTGGAGCTCTCTCAGCCCTGTTGAGTCCCGGATTTCTACCCCTGGTCTCCCTGAAGATGCATGGTCCGTTCCTCTGGAGGCATCTCCCTCGCGAACCAACGATTCTTCGCCAATCATGGATGGCATTTCGCCAAGGTATGTTAAACTGACTGCTATGATATTCGGACACACTCTGACGTAGTGAACGCCACCAGCCTCGATCGCCAGATGGGCTTGATGACCACAGAGGATCCCAATGGAGTTGTTTTGGCGGATGATATGTTTGCCTTACCTCCTGCTTATACGCGCCGCTCCAGCGGCGATGGTGAGTCTTCTGCTCGGGACCATCCATTGTACAAGAATGTCTGTCCTCAGCCCGACGGACTATTCCATTGCCCATGGGAAGGCCAGTCCAGCTGCAACCACAAGCCCGAGAAGCTCAAGTGCAACTACGAGTGAGTCCCCCAATGCTTTAACCAACTTTGCATATCTGACCAAGGCTCAGCAAATTCGTCGACTCGCACCTAAAGCCATACCGATGCAAGATTGAGTCTTGCGAGAATGCCCGGTTCTCTTCGACTGCCTGTCTCCTCCGCCATGAACGAGAGGCCCATGCTATGCACGGCCACGGCGACAAGCCTTACCTCTGCACATATGAAGGATGTGATCGGGCCGTTCCTGGAAACGGATTCCCACGCCAGTGGAATCTGAAGGACCACATGAGACGAGTCCACAATGACAATGGAAACTCCCTTAACGCCGTTAGTGGATCTCCTCCATCCGGACACGGTTCTTCCGCACATTCGGCCAAGGGTCGAAAGCGCAAGAGCAAGGACTCCGTGGACAGCACCAGCAGCCGCAAGCACTCTTCCAGGTATGCCCAAGCGGAGGCCGCCATGAGAGCCGCGGAGCAGCCTATGGTAGATGAATGGTATCAGCACCACAAGGCTCTGCAGACGTACCTACAAGAATTCAGCGTCCCAGATGCCTTTGACTATTTGCACCAAATCACCGAAGCCAGAGACCATTTGGCAGCCATGGGGAAGATTTCCCAGAAGTTGCTTCACTCCAACAAGGCTTCCAACACCCAGGACTCATACCGAAGGTCCCACGGACATAACTCTCGCTAAATGAAGAATGTATGTGAATGATAGACGCCCTACCAAAATGCACTAAACAAGCCCGGCTAACCTTGAAATTCGCAGAAAAATAGAAGCGCGGTCTATGGACCATAGAAGACTACAGAATAAGGAATTTGCAAGTGCATACTCCTACTTTTTTACTTCTACTCCCGCCGGTCAGGAGACCGTGACGGAGCCTAAGCCAGGCTCCGTGAGGATTCATTTAAAGAACCGCCACGCTCCGAGCCGAGCCCGGCACTGGACCCCAGGGATGATAGGTACCGGTTCTACGTCTCATTGATGAGAGTGTTTCCCGGAATGAAACCTAAAGCCAAGGACATGCCAAGGGTATGGGGAGAGTTGATCCAGGATTTTATGCCTGAGAGGATGGAGATATGCCGCAGAAGAAGAGCATGACGGCCATCAGAGCAGCCAAGAAGAAGTCGCGACCACTATCGTCCAGGTGGCGATAGTTGATGGTGCGTGATTGGAAGTTGGTGATAGAGGACTTGTTGATTATTGCTGGTGATCTGCTTGCATGACACCTTGTCGTTGTTTTGATTGTTGGATATTTAAGCTAGACTTAGCACAAAAGTTTTTACTTTGTTTATATAGAGTTTGAGAAATAGACTCGCTAGATTTTGGATTATATAGCAAGATGAGCATAATCTAGATGTAGATTGCTGACGTACAGGTAACAAGTCATGAAGTCACTAGAAACAACATGAGCCAGACATCTAGCAATTCTAAAACAGATACAGTATCATCTCCTGAGTACCAGTTAAAACATCAAAATCAAGCAACCACGAGAAAATGAAGTTAGTCAGATATCGTAGCCAGAACGTTAATCTATACTGTAGTGGCTCATTCGGCGTCTTTCTGCCCGACTCATGCCGCCAAACACATATCGCCATATAGCAGCCCACGACAACTAATCCTCTCGATTGAACCAGTACAACATAAAATCCTATAAACTCATATATGAATATAATAGGAGCAAAATATCCTATCAATCCAGCTCTTCAATATGGGTAGGCAAATACGTATGATTTTCGTTGTCAATCTAAGGAAGTATACGGTATTCAAATTTACTCACGACTCACAATGTCCACCAGCAAAGCCCTCAAGTTAATCTTCGACAGCCTCAAATCACGCTCGATCAAAGAACAGCGAGATCCACCCCCGAGATACGATGCAATAATGCTGTCGAACCTCGATGATCGTTGGCACAGGGCCAGGTGTCTTGTCGAACAGCACAGTGACGATATCCCTTGGTTCTTTTACCCCGACGCTAGTATCGTGAAAGAGTATCTTGAAGCTTTCGCCTGCGGTGAGTCGTTGGGAGCCAAGAATGAGCAGTACGTCTACGCGGCGCTCGACGAGTTTCGAAAAGTGATGCAGCGTGTGGACTTCCTAGTCGACAAAGCCAAACTGAAGCATGCGAACGGAGCTAAGGAATGCCCCTCTTGGAATCCCACATTCACGAAGCAGCATTAGGGTATTAACGCCGACACGGAGTTATCGAGGCTACGGCAGAGACTCACCAAGGACGTGGTGAATTCCTGGTGCTATATTACGCCGCGTCCACATCTTCCATTCTGGTACCTGGCGGCTTGCATCCACGAGACTAGCATTAACGAGACACATAGAGAGGACCTGCTGTACATGATCGATCTGCTCGATAAGCAGTTCTTGCTACTTCGTGTGCGCCACAATTGTCTATACGCCGAGGACATCGTGATGTGGAAGCCCAGCGAGGTGTACGGCTTTGTCAGGTTTGCGTCTTTGATAGCCGAGGCGCAACGCGGGAATCATGATTTTAGAGATCTTGTGCGGGATAGAGAACTGATCAAAACCTGCTTTGGGAAATCCGAAGTATTCCTAGACGACCTCTTCTGCCCGGCCGTCTCGGCGTCATCGGATAGCCAGTGTTGAGAAGCGATTATCACGTTATGACGGCGTTAGGGGTTATGATATGTTCAAGAATCCTCCATCCTTACCTTATTCCACATTTACCATGGGTCGGATGGCAGGTGGATACCTACCTATCCATTGAGGAGCAGGTAGGTAAGCATGTGTAATTTACCTCAACATCAGCTGGAGTGCGGGTGAAGGAGGACAGCCTACTTGGAGGGAGAGATCCAACAAGTCGTTGAACCTAGGACTTTGCGCACCCTACCTACCCATCTATGTACCCCAGCTTATCAGTGTTGTTGCTGTCGATGTCGGCACCGAAGAGAGGTATGGATCTAGATGAAGGACGTATATATTCGGATGTACTAAAGTATCACGATGTAATGGAGGTTCGGCAGTCAAAATGCTGTTTCAAATGTCAAATCCTTCAAGAGTGGAGTTGTTTAACAGAGTTTAAGTAAACTACAGCTCACACCATTCCAGAGTCCCAATTACTACGCTGGCTGCTGGACATACCTAATTATAGCGGTTTGATTGGCGTGCATACAGTCACATAGTTTATTTGACATATCTCGCTCCTTTCTGATTGCGCATTGTAGATCCTATGCAAGCATGATGATCACGGCATATCGATGTTTGGTATCTGTTTCTATGCCTTTCTTCTACGATCCCTCGCTACTGCCGGCAGACTATCGTACAACCCCCGCACTGTAGAGAAACGATAGTGATCGCCTGCGGATGTAAGCGATTGGAACTTCTCCAAGTTGACCCTCCATATCCATCCTGAAATCCAAAGAGAAGGGGGGATGGAAGGAGAAGAAGTAGCCAGACGTCTTTCCTAAGTGACTGGGAACGAAAGTGGGTATCTTCATAGTAGCAGTCCATCTATGCTACCCAACCGAGTAGTATCCCCTTATCCCAAGCCTTGCCTTTATGAACATAATCCAGATCTAGTTCTTGGTGATGACCCCCTTCCAATGCCATCGAACGAACGAAATTCAGTATACGCCACCGTATTATGCCCAATGTTAGATTATGAACTTCCAGTTCTTCACGATGCCTGCCAAAACGCCATCATAGGAGATAATGAAGGGAATAGGTATGTGTAATAAAATGATATAATTCAGTGAATCATTTAAGTGCTGTGTTAAGCAAATGAGGCGCGGCTAGGTACCTGTTGTATAGGCACTTGGTCGTTGTCCGCTCGATACATGATGAAGATTGTGGTCCGGTCTCGCGACTGTGAGCCGCGTGATGCTACTCCCCTACAGCGACCACTAAATCTCATGCTTACCTGCCGCTGGGATGGAACCTTTGGGGAGCGAGGCGATGAGTTAGATGCGCCCAAAAACGTTGATTGCGCCTCAAGATCAGTATGACGATTGGATATATTGGTTATAATAGGGGGAAGCGGTTTGTTTAGGTCGATAGGCTGTGGACGGGACAGCGATGGTGCTGGTTGTCGCGGTAGGAACGATGATGATGTCGATGACTGGTCTATAAAAGTCGTCAACGACGGCGATTGTGCCAAGGGTCTTCTATCCCAGTCTGAAGTCTTGGGATCACGCTGCCTGAACGTTTTTTCGAAGACTTTTGGGAGGTAACTAGCGAAGAAAGGTTTTATTGCTGGAATTGAGGCACAGATCTTCATGCCATATTAGTGAACCTAACTCCATAGGCGTCTAAGTAAGATCTGTACGTACTATACCAAGATTGAGCTCAATGGCGCTGCAGAACCACGGAGGCCAAGAGTTCCAGACAATATCGTCTTTGGCACTCATCACCCATGCGTAGTAACTTCTCGCAATCCCAGCAGAACTCGCAAGAATTCCAGCGCCAAAAAGGAATATAACCATACTAATTTGCTTAGCAGGCAGGTTTAAACCCAGGGCTATCTTAATGGGAAGGAGCACAACAAGCCAGTCAGTGATAGTGTTGATGATGTTAGCCGCCATCAGGTGGGCACTCTGATTAATACAGTTTGGGGGCTTGGCTGAGAACTTCCAAAAATCTGATAAAGGCCTAGCTGCTTGTCAGTTTTGGTTCCGGCCCAGTCCTTATATGCATCGATGAACGTACGTGCACTGAAATAAGCTGACCATGATGAAGACGAAACAGTTAAGGCTAATAAATGTTATTGATATCAACGCAGTAATGGTCATCTTCCGATCTCCTGAAGCACTCGTGAGTCGGTAGAGTTGTGCGAGTATCGATATTTTAGTTAAAGTAGTTGCTACGTCGAATAGTATATCGTTGGCAAGCCTAGCACGTATTAATCTACTGTTCTGGCTGAGTGATATGAGCCTCTTACCTTAACTGAAAACCTGGTTCAATATACTTGATTTCAACATCCCAAGTGTGTCGATTCCACTGGAGACGGTGTTCCGCAATGGCACCTATTATTGTGAATGTAGTAGCAGGAAACTGCCAGTGTTAGTAGAAGTGTTAGAGTAGGGCAAGAATAGAATTTTGACTTACATATGCAAGTATTATAAAAACATCATCAAGCCCAAAGCCCCGAGTCAACCACTTTCGTACATATAAACGAATCGCTAGAGTGATTGTGACGAGTCCACCGAGCAGGAGACCAATAACCATTCCTATATGCCCTCTCGTTTCCGGATGAACATGATTGGGCGTCGGCCAACTAGCGAGGACCGAAGCAGGGGGGAGTTGCATTCTGAACTCCAGAGACGTGTATAATGAAAGTCATAGGACTTCCTGGTATTTGATTATTGAATTTTCTTTTTGGCGGCGGCGGCGTACGTTACCCGAAGGGTAGGTAGACGTCCCTGGCCGAATAAAGCTCCGGTCACCTTGAGATCAGCCAACGTCGACGCGGAAACGTAGTCGCTTATAACATCGAGCTTATACATATGGCAAGTCCAAGCATAACACACTGCATCGTAAAAGCGAGTGCAGCATATCTAAATCCTCGAACCAAGAACTTGGAACAGCACACACACACAACTTGTTACCCTAGTATGGGATTAGGTTTTGTGTTCTTAAAACGTGAGACAAGACATTAGAGCCAACTTGCTGAATGTAGATACGGGGCCGTTACCATCGAGTTTTAGGATACCACGTATTGACGTATGGGCATCTTGAACAGGATAACCGGGATCACCAGACTAAACCAGACAGACTCTTCCATTCGAGAACAGCCCGGGGGTAGCCATGAGATACTGACAGCCTTACTACCCCAGCCCCCAACACACGGGGGCTAAAAACGCCTTACCTGGGGAAAGGGGGGCGGATCCTTAGCAGGACGGCTTCGCATACTGGTTGCTGCGAGTCACCTCGCGCCTGCATGCAGAGACCCAGGTAGACCAGGGGGCGCTTATCAGACGTCAAGACGCGAGAAACAAGCGACATCCTTATGACAAATCCCTCTATCCGACTGGTTAGGATCGTCTATGTAAGTGGGACTGATCGCATATTGTGTCGCTTATGCGCTTGTAAAGTGGTGGTGGTATCGATACTGATTCGTGTAGAAACCGTGGCGTTGAATAGATTCTGCCGTGAAGGAATGGGGGGAAAAAAACTTCCTCTTACATCCTCGCTTTGAGAGCCGCACAGTGCAATTGGGCGTCATTCAATTACCCCATCGACTCGGATTACGGAAGATAATGCTACACTTTGCCTTATAATAGACTGATGGAACTGTGCTGTCCCGCGGTATAACATCACCTAGCTAGAAACTGGAACTAGGTGGCGTTTTTCAGGGCAGTCAAAATCGGAAAGGAGCTATTTAAATGGTCCCCGAGAGCGTTCTCAAGGTGTACAAGATGCCGCTTATAGTCATATGTCGCACCGCAAAAGAAGTGCAGCAGACATCGGAATTTCATCTTGACGCTATCTGATTCCTCCTGAATCGATAAGGGTTGACCCGTAACGAATTCAGTTGATGGGGACCCTTGTAAATATCAAGTCTTGAATCTGTGTCCACCCAGTGCCTTGTGCAAATAGCTTCTCGGACACTGTCCCTTAGATAATGGGAATTGATGTAGGTTCCCGCTCCTTAAATAGAATACCTATGCCGAGTACCTCTTGCGCAACCATGCTGTCAGGGATAATGGCTGGTGGTTGGTATATATGCTCTTCTAGATTAAGAAAATAAGATCTGATAAACGCGGTTTCTGTCCATGTAGATTATTAGATCGCCCGAGTTTATGTGTTATCCGCAATTACTACAGGATCCAAGATGATAGCCATGGCAGATCAGGTCTGAACGTTGCCGTCAATCTGCGACGTACGGGTTGAAACGAAATCGTGCAGGCCCTGTACCAACAGCAGACCGGCTCTGCGGTAACCGACAATCTACTTAAGGTACGCAAATGACGCGGAATCATGTTTCACAGTAGGCAGCAATGGATGAATCCCAAGCGTCGTCTCGGGCAACGTTTTCCTGGAGGTAGTATAAAACCCGGAGCTACACTGATACCGGGATTTGAATCCTAAACCCCGATAGGCGGTTTAAATGGCGTGTCGCGGCTGCAGAATCTGAGGACAGGGTCAAGCAAAGAGTGTCTGGCTGTGTTCGACCTGTAATCGATAGCATGGCTGCTCCTTGCTCTGGCGACGGAGGGTTGCAATATTAGGGCTGTATGTACACTTCGGCAGGGGGACAGCTCGTCCCTCTTAGATATAGAGTAGCCCTGCATCTCCATGCCTTATCTGAAGTTGAAGCGGGATTACTTACGTACGTACGTAAGAGGATGGATGTGTGGCTGAAGGGTGAACGATTGCCTACATTGTTCTTGGAACTTTTCGCACTTCTGTGATACAAAGCTTAGAAGTCTGGAATTGTGAAGACGGGTAAGACAATAAAATAAACCCGGGATCTTCAGGAGGTAGTTGCGAAAGATGTGTCATATCACCGGCAGCAATCGAAGTTAATTCCTACGTGAGTCAACTCCGAGTCACTTTAAAGTTCGAACTCTATACTGTGTGGCTGAAATTTACAAGTCCGTAGGTGTGGCTTTCACTGTGCACCTACATGTACCTAGGCTGCTAGGTACATGTCCTTGACACAATTCTCCACTTATTTGAATTTCACAGCCCACAAAGCCCCAAAATCTTAATGCTCAGGCCAAAAAATCACAAAATTATTTTAAATCTCGACCCATCACACGAGTCGCAACTCGATTCCCTTCCCCGAACTTCTCACCAACTCACGAACGCAATAATCCTCACCATTAGAGAATCTCTATTGGAAGACTGTCATCATGTCGAAAATCACAGTCGGTATGTCGTACATTCGATCCTTCAACTCTGGCAATAGAGCAGCATACTGACATTTTTACCCCACCACAGCCGGAGTGCGTTCCAACGTCAGCGAACTGCTTGACTACTCCCTCAACACCAAGAAGCGAAACTTCCTCGAGACCGTCGAGCTCCAGATTGGCCTCAAGAACTATGACCCCCAGCGTGACAAGCGTTTCTCGGGCACCATCAAGCTCCCCTCGATTCCCCGTCCCAACATGAGCATCTGGTACTACGCCCTGTTCCTTCATCAATTGTCACAACCATGATTGAACAAACAGTGACTGACTCATGCGATATAGTATCTTGGGTGACCAGCACGATCTCGACCGTGCCAAACACGGTGGTGTCGATGCCATGTCCGCCGACGACTTGAAGAAGCTCAACAAGAACAAGAAGCTTATCAAGAAGCTCGCCCGCAAGTACGATGCCTTTGTCGCTTCCGAGGCTCTCATTAAGCAGATCCCTCGTCTCTTGGGTCCTGGTCTGTCCAAGGGTAAGTGCAAAATTTTCACACAATAGAGGTACAATCTAACCATTGAATTCTAGCCGGTAAATTCCCTACTCCGGTCTCACACTCTGATGATCTCACTGGCAAGATCAACGAGGTCAAGTCCACGATCAAGTTCCAGCTGAAGAAGGTCTTGTGCATGGGTGTTGCTGTCGGAAACGTCGGCATGACCCAGGACGAACTTGTTGGCAACATCATGTTGGCTATCAACTACCTCGTCTCGCTGTTGAAGAAGGGTTGGCAGAACGTTGGTAGCTTGACTATCAAGGCTACCATGTCCCCTCCCAAGCGTCTCTACTAAACGGATTTCGCATATGGGATGTCATTGGAGGATGTAGTATTGGCAGTGCTAGCATTCAGATTCTAGTCGTAGCAAGCAGATAGCAAATCATACGAACCCCATTGACTAGAATATCTGTATTAATTCTTAAGTGTGCCATTGCTTTGTACATGTTCGTAATGACTTGAGCCGCGATTGCGACAGACTGCTTGGATTGTTTGGAGCTTATACGTTAAAACTCACGTCTTAGTCACAAGAACCAATGATATAACTAGATGATTCGTAATCCTTGACAACGGCTTCAACAAGATCTCTACTAGTTTAATTTTCAATGCTTCGCCATGGCAAAGGGGATTATACATCCAAGGTCTTGGAATACGACGCCATTTACCTGCTTTGGCGAAGCAGATATCGGACAACTGACTACTACAAGATTGAAGCTATTCATATAAGAATGTAGGAAACACCCCACAGTCACGAACCAGGAGGAGCTGGCGTCGGCGGCTGATTGGGAAGGGCGCTTTCGAGTCGATGGAGGAGGCCGGGAACGGAAGGAAACCCATAGTGAATAAGTTGATAACCCTCAGCAAGCCACCGTAGTGGAGCCTCCATCTGAATTAAATAAACATTTGACGATGTAGATTTAACCCATACTGATGATGAGGAAAGAAAGGAAAGAAAAATTCGAAAAGACGAGACGCGCGAGAAAATTATTTAAAGGCCAATTGGAGAGGTGGGGCAGCAGTATCGGCGCCCACCCAACCAGCTGCCAACGTACAAACCCTGATAGCTGCACGTGCTTTGCAAGCATGTACCCAGGTACCTTGTGTGATTTTCTACTCTAATTTTTCACGTAAAATCTCATCAAGCCCGAGACAAACATGAGGGGCTTTAAGCGGCTTGAGCGTTCGGCGAGTGGCTGATTGCATTGACCGAAATCTTATTTTCCTAATGAAAATTTTATGTTTGCTTGGGTTCTTGATCTCTTGGGTTGATGATCGTTCGGTCTGCCGGTCTTTATGACTGATTCGTCATGCTTCATGAATTTAGCTATGTAGATATGCTACCATTTCGGAAATTCTATACGTCTAATGATCAGGCCTTTTCTTCTATGCATAACTCCTTCTAATGTATAATTCGTCCCGCTTGTTGCTTGCTTGCTTGCTTGCTCTGACCAATGTTTCTCAAATCTTAGGCACCGTGTCTAGGTAGCCTTTAATAACAGCTTGTATCAACTGATTAGCAATAGCCGTCTGGGGCGGTAATCTCAAACCACCCTCCCTGTATCCTGCAGGTGCAGGGTCTCCAAGACCGCTAACACCGTTCGCTAATCCTTCCCTCACTTCATCGAAAGAGAACCACTTGGCATCCGTCAACTCTTCATCGTGGCCGAGGTGTATCGTTTCGCCACCAGGTGCCGCCTGGCCTATGGCGCCAATCATCACATTTGCAGGAAAGGGCCACGGTTGTGAACTATGGATTACAACACGGCCTACAGTCACGCCGCTTTCTTCCCAAGTCTCTCGCCGAACTGCCTCCTCAATGGACTCGCCAGGTTCGAGGAACCCAGCGAGTGTACTGTACCAGTTGGGAGGAAAGCGCTTGTTTCGGCCGAGGAGAAGCTTGGTCCCATCAGCCGAGACTACTGCCATGATGACGGTGGGATCTGTCCGTGGAAAGCACAGATTGCTGATACCATGACGCGTAGGGCAGTCCGCCCTTTCCTTTGGAACACCACCCTCGGGGACGCCAGCTAAATCTGACGGTGGACAGACCCGTTTCCATCCGGCGTTGATGGACATAGTCGGCTGGCCGCAGCCTCCACAGAAGGGATTCCGAGCGTTCCAATCTAGCAAAGCACGGGCTTCTGCATATATCGCCGCTATCTAACAGTGAGTATACGCTTTTCTCTGCAAATCTAGGTAGGAGACAGTACGCACCTTCAGGGGCATTTAGGGTCAATAGTCTCCTTCCATCGATAAAAGAAACACCACTAGCCTTGACAATATCGATTATACTTTTAGCTTTTTCTGCGATAGTGCCTTTCGGAGTGACATCAACGGCAAAATACGGTTTGCCCCTATACTCGCGATACTCAAAACCCGTATTCTTCTCATCAATGCCGAGGAACAAGATGACGGGTTGGGTAACAGCAGAGTTAAACTCCTTGACCTGCTCCGGTTCGGGCTTTTTGAAGGGCTCCTCCCCAGTCAGTGGGACTACTACATCCCTAGTAACGTAGGATAAGTTCGCGGCATCTTTCGCAAGAGGCGACAAATTATCCATGAGCAGGAACGCCGCGGCGGGGTGAGAATATGCCGCGTGGAGGAAGCCATAATCGGTTCTCAAAAACGAGATCCGATTCAACGGACTGCCGCTAAAGTAATTGGCCACCTCGCGGCCGAATCTTCTTGACAACATGGAGTCGTCCTCGGCAAGGATCGGGAGATCCGGAATAGTCTGCGCCATTACCCTGCAAAATTTCCCGTTGGGTTTCCGATTCAAAAGGTCGAAGTTGAGCAATTCACAACTCACACAAATGACGAGATAAGAAGACTTGGGCTACTTGGATTAAACTGGCACAAATAAATTAAGAAAAATATGAAGTTTGACGTATAGTAAGCGAGGAATATTATGATACCCGGTCAACCCGGACTTTGAGGAGTTAGTAGGTATTATGCATTGCTGTTGGCCTTGTATATGACCTTCGGCATTCGCTGATTAATACCAAGGTATTTCTAAATTGTCATCAAAGGGTCAAGTGGTGGACTTGATTAACCTAGTGGGGTTAATCATGATCGCGATATGTTGATGAGTAATTAGCAAATCCAACCCCGACGAACGGCGTTTACGGCAAAAAGACATTGCCTCTTTTGTTCATTCGCTCTAAATCTCCGCTATGGGCTACATGAACCCATGTATATAGTTGAAGGCGCTAATGGTACACTAGGGGGGAATATCCTATATACATGTACGTAAAATGGATTCTGTTACAAAGTTGGTACACGGACAGATGTATGGGATAATGAAGATCAACTCGGAATAATACAGTAGTGTCTTTGAATGAACATGATGCTTCTGAGGTTGAGCTGAAGCCCTTTAATAAATAGCCCTACCTCGGACAAAATTAGGTGTTAGCTGCAGCAAGGGCTCCCCCGCAAGTGGAATGCATAGGTAATGTGGGGTGCAAGTTTGAGCGTCATCGGGCGACTCTTGGAAGTTTTAGTTTTTTCTGGGGCGCATCTTTCCAACTTCAACTCTTAAAAATTCCTTTCGCGAAGACCTCTTTTCTTTATTGTAGCTTTGTATGGTTTGGGGCTTACTTTTATTTCCTAAATTACCGTCTCAGCACAGTATACTGTACCACTTCGCCGGCCTATTTTCTATATATTGCACAAGTCATAGGCCAGGAAGCCGATCTGCGAGGCCCCTTGGCGCGCTGACTTGGTTACACCATCGTTAATCCCGAACTCTTATTGCTAAATGGCTCCTCCCACAGCGCCTTTGAACCTCGATGTAGAAGCTATATCAGGTATCTGCGGGTAAGGAAATAAAACCAATTAGACACTTATATACTAAGTTAAACATTGACTTTCTAACTAACATTTTTCTTTCTGTTGTAGTTCTATCTCGATCGCAGCATGGGTCGTAGTTTTCTCTCCCCAGATTATTGAAAATTTTCGACGAAGTTCCGCCGACGGCCTGTCTGTCCCTTTCATCATCCTCTGGCTACTCGGAGATGTCTTCAATATACTCGGCGCCGTTCTTCAGGGAGTTCTTCCAACCATGCTCATTCTGGCCATTTATTATACAATAGCCGACTTCGTCCTGCTAGCGCAGTGTTTCTACTATAAGGGTTTCACTTGGAAGGATGAACTCCCATCACCACAGACAAAATCACCAAATGTTATCGCTGGCGAACCAAATGAGAGAACAGGATTATTGAACAGCCATCTAGACGAGAGGGAAAGAAGGGGTAGTGGGTGGTCTCACTTAAATCCAGTGGTGCCATTGGTGTCGGAACCTCCAATTACGCCACCGCCAACGCCATCGAGACTGCAGTCGGCCATTTGGAACTTGGTGGCCGTGCTAATGGTCTGTGTAGCTGGCATAGCTGGATGGTTACTTAGCAGACAATATTCGACTACCCAACCCGATTCTCCCACCGACGAAGATTTTCCTTCTTTCGACATTTGGGGTCAAATTTTTGGTTGGCTTTGCGCAATCCTCTATCTCGGTTCACGTCTTCCCCAATTGCTGCTTAATTGGCGTCGCAAATCGACGGAAGGTGTGAGCATCTTGTTTTTCCTCTTTGCTTGCCTAGGAAATTTGACATACGTTCTTTCAATCTTTGCCTACGAGCCTCACTGCGCTAGGTCGCATTGCCAGCCCGGTGAGGCAGCAAGGATATACGGGAAGTACATTCTTGTTAATTCCTCTTGGTTGGCCGGTAGCCTGGGGACATTGATCCTAGACCTAGGCATATTCGCGCAATTCTTCATCTACAGCAAGGACGATTCGGCTTATGAAGACGACGAGGCGATTATAGATGAAGAAACCAGCATCGATGGGCGACGAATCGATAATCGACCACTACTGCAACGTTGTAGTTCAGGTCTTCCATAAAGGAAAAATAATAATAACCTGCATTGATTAATTACATGCGCTGTAATACAAAAAAGATCTTGGGACTGGAAGGAAAAGGTTAATGGAGTTGGGGGCTTTTGCATACGTACACTATATCTGTAAAGTTGGGGTTTGTTTTCTTGGTTAGATGTTGCGTGGATAGCTGGAATGTTTAAGGATCATACCCTACTGGTACTATGTGGTCACAGGCTGCTCCAATGCCTGCTTACTTGGTCGTCCTTGCTCACCATCACATTGTATACTTGCACCCTCCTTTTCAAGATAGACATTAGATTTGTATTACCCATATAGTTGTTTTTATATCACTCACTGAACTTTGCTCTCTTTCTTTAAACAGTGAGACATGAATAACTCTTCGTTAGGTTAGTGTTACACCACTGTGACAAGCTTAGCCGCAAGTGACGGCTGTTGCATAATATGCAGAATGACCGCCTTGGTTCTCAAAGCCACAATATATGGCAGTAGGACCGGATACATACCTGGTATATATCATTAATGACAAGACCCCCACCGGATTGTCAGTAGAATCGAGATTTCACCGGCCGACCTGTCAACTAGCCGTAACGTTACCGAGATGATTTATGTTCATGAATTGTGCCAGGCTTTGTATAGTGCAGAGGCCTTGAGGTAGAGTTGAGGCTCAATGAGAGCATTCTCACCGCGAAGGTGGCAGTGTGACCCATTTATCTTACTCAGATAAGGACCTTGCTACAGGTGGATGTACGACTTGCAGAATCCATGTACTACCTTTAGAAGACAATGGATGCGTGTTTAAGTCATGCCAAGCAGAACTTGTCGAGTGCCTAATATTACGTACGGTAGAGGTACTCACCGAAATAAGATAGGTGCTTATCCCGTAATTAAGTCGAAGTTGACATGTAGACTAGTGTCTATGTATGGATCTAAACTACAGCCAGTTCTAATTCCCTGGTCGAAATCTGGAGTATATGCCTATAGAAACTACCTGCATACATGTCTAGCGATTTGAAAAGTCTTATAATAACCTCATCGAAAGTTGCGGCCAGGAAATCAAAGTTGATTGAGGTTCTATATCACTGGTGGCACCTGTTGTGATATATCGGTCTGTTATTCGGGCGTCGGGGACGACAGTTATGCTGCTATGGCTGCTATTTTTTGTCATTGCCCAGCTGAAGGTAGCTAGAAGAAAAACCCCACCATAGAAAGTTTAGGATGCTCTGGATGCCTTGTCGACTCCTGAAGTGCGCTAAGTGGGTATTGCTAATCCGATCGACAGTCTAGAAATTCAGACTACGACCCAAGCTGACTCGGTTCGAGATACATAGGTGTTGTGTCGCCGCTTTCGGCATCTCCTTCGAGGGTCCGTCTGATCCGTATCTTTTTTGCCTCCCTTTTTTCCTGTGTATTTGCCTCTTCTTCTCCCGAATGGGTTTAGAATATTGATATCATGCCATACTCCCCGATATGGCAGTCCAGCCAGAAATCATCCTGGGATGATCGCGGACAATCACTGTTTTTGAAACTACAACTCATCCGCACTAGACTGGCTAGAACCTCAAAAGAGGGTGCGATTTGATACTACACAAACAACTACCGGACCCGGATCTACTAGTGCAATAATCCCCGATATTGCAACCGTCTCAACTAGGTATCGGACATGAGCATAATGCTACGTACTTGGCCAGAAGCCTACATACTTCATTGGAAATGAGTGCTCGCGGCTCGCCATGCTGCACCCATACTTCTATTATATGCTGCTGTGTCGGTTGGGTTGCGTATGCTAGTATTGTAGTACAACAGTAGCTTCGTTGCTGTGTTCGAAGCCATTATCTTGCTGATAAGAGAGAAAAAAAGAAAACCGGCTACTGTACCCCAATAGAATCGGCTCTATATATGTAGGTATCCATGTTCCCGACAGGACGGAAGTCCCGCCGTTGTTCAAGATTGAACAAAGTCTGGGGATGGGTCCACGGTCCTGGTGTTACTCGCGCTCGGTGCTCGAGTCGTGGCACTGGGAACCGCGGGTGTCGTACTGGGGCCACAACCTTGACCGTGGCACCGTACATAAACAACTTTGGAATGAAGTCGACAACGAATGGACGATAGGTTGGAGCAAGTGACTCGACACTCGCACTTGGTTGTGGTGCCATGACATTGCTTCGTTCGTATGCGTTCATTCAGACGCAGAAGTTACATGGCCAGAATTGATTGGCTTACCGTGCCGATTATACAGATGCACCTACGACACGGGAGTAGATTATTCTACTACTTGATTTACAAGCCTTATGATATGATAATTGATCGATATTGTGGGGAGAGGAAGCAGGCAGGCAGGTAGACATGTAAGCATCTTAAGCTGAGGGATCAGATGTCCGTATTCTGACGCGGCAGCCTGGGATTCTTGTAAGAATTGCGGCTTAGGTAGGCTGCCTACCAGGTTCTCAAGCAAGAAGATGTCGAGATATGCGAAGACAACGCGAAGAACATGCGAAGACCGGATCACCCGACCTCTGACTGACGAATAATGGGACTAAAAATATTGGCACGGGCTTCCTGCGAGTAATCATAAGCAAGCAAGCAAGCCTCAGCGCTCGCTTATTACTTTTCTCGCTGTTATACGTCTCTAATAAGGAAAACCCGAAGCAGGCTCGGCGCACTAGGACCACTCCGTACGACATACTATACCCAGGTGGCAGCATAGATTCGTCTACCATACATATGTGCATTAGTCCACACCGGATCTGTGGTACCGGATCCTTGGAACAGTGTATTGTACTGTACCCAATCTATGTACGGTAAATGTTTATATGAGTATTTCCCTAGTTAACTACCTAACTAGGAAGTTGATTCTAATCTGTTGAATTTGCGGTCTAATTAGGACTTATTTGTTCAAACTTCTAGTATTTACATGTAAACCCCTTTATACATAGATAAACGGGGGTAACCTCGAAAGAGGACCCCTGGAGACCCTGGATCTGCTTCTACTATGTAGTTGGCACCTCATCCCCGCCGGTGATCGCTCCGCTGTCTCCACATAAGGGTCCAAAATTTCAAGGTTCCCCCAACGATAGGGCAACTGCTTCTGCAGGTGGGAAGTTATTGCCGCTAAAATACGATACTGTACCCAGTTTGCTTTAGGTACAATGTCCGTGCGGCTTTCCTCACAAGTGCGGTGAACTGCGGTATGTACCTACGGGGTCGCCTGCTTGGTAAAGGTTAGAGAGCGCGACCAGGTCCACTGCACTTTACTATAAAAAGTATGTACTCTCTTACGTATTTTATATGGAAATATACATTTGGGACGTGTATAGCTATATAAATATTACCTATTTAGGTAGTATAGTCTTTAAAAATTGAGGATAAATACGAGTGGACCTGTGGAGCTCTCTAACCTTTACCAAGCAGGCGACCCCGTAGTGTCGGCTCGCCGGATCGAAACCCTTGTTCAGCTTCTTCTTCTCATGGACCCCTTGATGAGCCTGACTTGCCTACTTTTCCCACACGGGCCAGCCTCCCTTTGTATGCGCTACTATCTTACACAGTACACTACCATGTACGTTGCTCACTCACCTGATAAGTAAATCTGCAATTGGATGCTTTACTGTACGTGCGCGTACAGTACCTAGTCATCGGAGATGGTGTTTTCCCCACGTCCTTCCAGGAGAATTGCGCCAGATGCGCCTTGTCCATCTCGTTACAGGGGACTGTCGCCCAATCATGACAAACAGAGGTGATCCCGGCGTCTGAGTCTTGCCCTTTTCATATTTTTTATGTAGGTAACCCTCTGCCTCATTGTCGGTGAGTGGTTCTGCATCTTTCTTAGCTTTCGCTTCGTGCTTACGCTCTATCCTTACACACTCGAGGTGACCACCACTAGACTGTCGAGTCACAGCCTTGTCTGTAGACTAAAAAGGGCGTCTTATTTCTTTTCCACTTTCTCTAAAACACCTACCTGGCGTTAGGCGTTCTGAATTCTGCTATCTGCAAGCAACATTGAACCTTTCCGATTTACCGTCATTGTAAGTCCTCAAGTATATGTGGATTTTAGGAAGCACGCGTCTAGCCTTAGACCTCTACCCCGGCTTCCAGCCCCCCACGCTTTCAACTCTAACTAATTGATGAATCGGTTAGACTGTGGCTTCGTAGACAATTCTGAAGGGATAGCATATTCTGAATTGACTCGTCATATCTGGTGGTGTATACCACAGCGCGAGCTTCCACCATGTCTCCCGCTTCGCCTTCGGTCCGACGAGACCTCGCCAGATTCGGATACAGTTCCTCGAGCGAATCGGATGAACCCCCGCGCAAAACGAACACGACCACTTCGAACAACCAGAACCAGAAAAAGAAGAAAAAACGCAAACCTCCTCCTCAACAGAGTATCAACAAGATATGGAGACGTTTTACCACCAAAGAGTTTAGTAAGGCGCTCGCCGTTCTCCCCTTCGACCCGGTGCCACTTCCGAGCACTCCCGAGCGTCCGAACGAACTTTTATCGGCGGGATACGAACGCGCCCGAGAAGAATGCTCACGAAAGGTGAAGAAGATAATTGCAGAATGCAAGCGTGTTAATACTCGCTACAGAGATCCGGGTTTTGATCTGGTGCGCCTTACTCCATTCTCTTATTTCCAGAGAGGAAGATAACGCTGACTGCTAACTGCCTTATTAGGATTGGGATCTGAAATGGCTGAAGGGTAACTGCCTTAACTATCTGGGGTCACGAAAGTTCGATCTTTGCAGCTCTAGGATTTCTATTAGCACGTCCGTTCCGAAAGCCGTTAAGCGAGTGCATGAGATCTTTGAGAAGCCAACTTTCTTGAAGAATATAGATGCTGGTGACCCTAAGCAAGGTTCGCTTGGGAACTGTTGGCTCATTGCGAGCTTGAGTGCACTGGCCAATGTTGAGGATGGGATCAAGCGCATTTGCGTTGAATACGATACTCGTAAGATATGACCCTTGTGCTTCGCGCCTCTAACTATCTCGCTTACACGAAGTAACAGGTATTGGGATTTACGGCTTCGTCTTCTATCGAGACGGCGAATGGATTTATTCTATCATCGACGATAAGTTGTATCTCACTTCGCCATGCTGGGATTCACCAAGTATGCAGCGCGAGATGCTTCAACAAATCGATCGTGAGGAACCAGAAAAGGTATACCGCAAGACCTACCAAACCGGTTCTAAGGCCTTATTCTTTGGTCAATGTAAAGACCAGCATGAAACCTGGGTTCCCTTGCTCGAGAAGGCATATGCCAAAGCCCATGGTGATTTTGGTTCCTTAAGCGGAGGCTGGATTGGCGAGGGACTAGAAGATCTCTCCGGTGGCGTCACCACTGAGCTTTTGGCATCCGATATCCTCGATATAGATGCATTTTGGGAAGAGGAGCTCAGTAAGGCGAACCAAGAATTCCTCTTCGGCTGCTCTACAGGCTTGCTTGATGGCGGCTATGGCGATCGCAACGGGATCCGTGAAGGTCATGCCTACGTCGTAATGGATGCTAGAACGCTCAAGAATGGCCAACGGCTTGTGAAACTCCGGTAAGTCTTTAGTTATCATGTTCGAAGTAAATTTGTCATTATTAATCAAAGAATCAGTAATCCTTGGGGCAAGGCCCGTAAAGGTATATGGGAGGGGCCGTGGTCAGACGGTTCCAAGGAATGGAACAACGACGTCAAGGAGGAACTCGGCCACCAATTCGGAAATGACTCTGTTTTCTGGATCACCTACGAGGATATGCTTGAGAAATATCAGCACTTTGATCGAACTCGACTGTTCCGTGATCCTGACTGGCGATGTTGTCAACGATGGATCGGGGTAGAAGTTCCCTGGAAAGCACAATGGAATGAGAAGTTCCATATCAAATTGACAAAGGAATCTCCCTTGGTTCTGGTGCTCCAGCAGCTCGATAACAGATATTACAAGGGTCTACATGGCCAGTACGACTTCAGGTTGCACTTCCGCTTACATGAACAGGGGCGCCCGGACAGTGAGGATTACATCGTCAGGTCGCATGGTAACTATCTCATGGACCGCTCAGTCTCGATCGAGATACCATGCATGGAACCTGGTAACTATTCAGTATTCATTAGCGTTGTTGCCGAACGCGACACCGACATGCCCTCCATCGAGGATGTTGTTAAGCGCGAATGCCGTAAACGAGTGGAGAACGAGAAGCTTGCTCAAGTAGGCTACGCGTACGATTTGGCTCATAGCAAGGGCGTGGCACACCTCGAGCAGGTTGCTAAACTCCGCAAGAAGTCAGACCAGAAGAAGGCTAGCAGTTCCCGCATGCAGGAGCGACGTAAGATGTGGGAGAAGAGGCATCTGAATCGCGACATTACGAAAAAGCAGGCAAAGAAGAACCAAGAGAAGCGCGATAAGCGACGAGAGTTAGAAGAAGAGAAAAGAAGAGCCCAGGCAGAAGCTGAAAAAGCCAAGGCCGAGGCCGAAGCTGCCGAGAAAAAGAAGCGAGAGGAGGCTAAGGCTGCCAAGAAGAAGAAGCAAGAAGAGGCTGAGGCAGCTGAGAAAAAGAAACAAGAGGAAGCCGAGGAAGCCGAACGGAAGAAAAAAGAAGAGGAGAAACCTAAAGATGCGGCAGTTCAGACTGACGAGCACCAATCAGGCGACGATAAGAGCAGTCAAACCGAGGAGGCCGTAGAGAAGAAAGACGATGCTGCCGATTCTAAGTCTACTGACAAGCAGAAGGAGGAGGAGGCATCAAACGACACCCCAAAGGATTCTGCAGCAGACTCAAAAACGGATACCCCGAAGGACGACATCGCCGAGGCCGTGAAAGACGAGAGCAAGCCTGTCGAGGAAACGAAATCTGCCGAGGAAAAGCCCACAGAGGAACCCGCGGAGGATAAGCCTACGGAGGAGAAGCCTACGGAGGAGAAGCCCACGGAGGAGAAGCCCACGGAGGAGAAACCTACAGAGGAGAAGTCTACAGAGGAGAAGTCTACAGAGGAGAAGCCTGTAGAGGAAAAAACTAAAGGGGATAAGTCTGCTTCCGGTGGCGATACCTCCTCTGATAAGATTAGTAAGGGCTCTAGACAGAAACAAGCTCCTCAACCTGCGCCGTCCTACTCTTCAGAATGCGATTCATCTGACAGCCCTATCGAGGACTGGGAACTGCTATACTCCTCAGACGATATGTCTAAGAAACCGCGCACAGTTCCGGCGCCAGCTACTAATACCAGCAACGATAACGCCGTGGAGACCGATGGCGAGTCGGGTATGCCGGACCCGTGGAACGCTATCTGCATTGTCGGATTTAGGGTGTACTCAAAAGACGAGGACCTAGACCTCCGTGTGGTGCTCGAAGGTGGCGACATGGCTGAGAATGGCATGGGCGAGAAAGGCGGCGCCGACATTGACAACGCCCAGATGAACGCTGGCGGTGAACGCGAGAAGAAGAACAAGGATGCAACTGACAAAGTCGAGATTGTCGATGGCGAACTTGTTCAGAAGCAGCAAGACATTGTACCAGATAATGATGGTGAGAAAAAGAGTGACGAAGACCAAGTCAAGAAAGACGAAGATATTAAAGACGATAAGAAGGACGAGGAGAAGAAAGACGACGAGAAAAACGAAGAGAAGAAAGATGACGAAAAAATTGAAGAAAAGAATGATGATAATAATGATGAGAAAAAAGACGATATTAAGAACGACAATGATGAGAAACCTCTTGAGGATAACGAAGACAAGGTTAAGGAAGAGGACGAAAAGGTTGGAGGTGAAGCGGACGTCGAGTTCCGCAAGGCGGACGATAAAGACGAATGTGCAAAGTCGGATACTTCAGAATCTTCAGACGACTCAACGGCGATTCCGACCCCCGATTCGGATTCAGGAGACTGCAAACCCCAGTATCACCCGGAAGACAAACCGATGGCAGACTCGTCCGGCGAGACACCGTCAACCTAAGGTCATTGTCACCTCCCGTTTTCCATTAGACCCAAACGAATGATTTTCCTTTTTTAAAGCATCGCCTGATATCGCATCGCATTTGCGTTTTCGACATTCCCCATTCACTTTTAGAGCACAGATACCATTGTCTGTTCTTATTTCATTCGTGTTGCATTTTCCTTAGAGGTGAGCATTCACGATTTGACGATCTCAGACCACTTGAATGGTTGGTTACGAATAGGATTGGGGTGGTTAATGGTGGGGCTACAGGGGGGACAGTTGGGGGGGTTATGGTGCGCATTAGGGGGAGGCGGGAGGAAAGGAGACAGGAGGCCGCTCTATTGCCTACAGAGTTACGAGATTGTCACGCATCCGCTCTTGATCTCTCTTCAGTCCTATATAGTGAAAATGAAAATCAAGATTATTTGACACAAGTTGAGGCCTAGAACACCTAGATAAAAGTCCCCTTCAGGGAAGACTATCGTACACCAATATCCACCATTTCTATACTCTATCGGAACTGCTAGTATGAGTTCTACCTCTACCAATTAGAAAATTTGCTATTAACCCGATAGCATCCTGTAATGTTCGTTTTATAGTAAGATAGCCATCCGGATGTGAGTAGATAGGTCCTAGTAAATCATCACTCCTAGTCATGGAAGGTATCATCAGCATCGTCCGACGGCAGTCTTTGCGCCGCAGCCGCAATGCGTCGCCTCTCCATCCTTCGCCTCCAGGGCCTATAGGCAACAACGGAACCAAGTCCAACAACAAGGAAAAGGCCGCAAATGCTGCCACCGATGATTTCAAAGTGATCGCTAATCTCACCAAGGCCATCCCAAAAGGGACCTTCGGGTTCGGCAACATTCTGGACGAGTGACAGGATCTGGATGATACCGATGAAGGCCGAGACAACGACCGTGATGCCCGTCAGTACTATAGAGTAGTACAAAATGGCGACGGTATCCCGCGCGAACGCCTTCGACGTGTATAGCGCCATCATCAGGGCCCCATCTGTCGTATCTACCATACACATGCCCGCTGGAAACGCCCCGGATGTTAGCATACGATATAGATTGACTGATTCACTTTTTAGTGCGTAAGGGGGGGAATATACCTGTGAATAAAAGCGGGAAAATGAGGATGATCCAAAGGCTCGTTCCCTGCGCTCCTTGCACGCTTGCGATGCCCAGAATGGCAATCTCGGAACTCGTGTCGAACCCTAGGCCAAACAGGACGCCTAGGGGATACATCTAGCCCATACCAGGTCAGCTGATCGCCACTATTAGAAGTTTATAGAGAATTTTTTATCGAAGCTAATATTGTTGCCGGCATCAAGACTCCGGTAATCGCTTGAGACGAATATGAGAAGCAAATGGTATATATTTGTTGCACCAGTACAAAGAGGAAAGGGGGTAATTGATATTGAATATAGTTCGCACCTTCCATGGGCGGTCCACAATGCGGAAGAGTTTCCGGAAGACGTTGGCGAGGAATCCGGCACCTTCCAGCTGGAGGTTTGTAGCCGCCTGATCCTCGTCCATACCTTCCTCCTCCGGGTGGTGTGGGTCCGATTCGCGGAGGACGGTCCGGAGCCGGCTCACAAGGCGGTACAGGACCCAGCCATTGCCGAGGCACAGCAGGATAAGGAAGGCAGCACTAACACTGGTGCCGATAATGCCGCCAATGTATTGGAAGTTGTCGAAGCGGTCGCGCAGGGCACCACTAGTAGCCGCCACCACGATACAAGTGATGATGACAATAGTGGAGTGGCCCAGACTGAAGAACGTGCCCACGGTTACGGGCCGTTGGCCTGACGCAATCAGCCGCCGTGTCATCAGGTCGATGGCGCTGATGTGGTCAGCATCGAGAGCGTGTCGTAGCCCTAGTGTATATGAGAGCACCGCCGGGCTTATCATGGCTGGGTAGTAGTGCAAGACCACTCCTACCGCCGCCCACACAATCATGTTCGAGAACACCAGGAGCCCGATGATCTGAAGCACCGGTAGCGGGAGAGCCTTCAGCCGTCCCGGGAGCGGGAGAGCGCACTGCGTGAGTCGTGGCATCTTGACTCCCAAAAGTGGCCCTTATAAAGAAAAATGATATCAGGGACCGAGAATCTAGCTCCAGGAGACGCCGAAAGAAACAGAGCTAGATAAGACTTCCGAGAGAGCATCGAAACACCGAGGGATCTCGTGAAATATTAGCTTCGACTCTCGGAGGCGCTCTCCATGTGGGAGAAGTATAGGGTTGTGTCATAAGCCCGTCCCCGCACCCTTCAACATTTTCAGTTGGTATCTGAATAATAGAACTCGCCGCATTGTAACCCCACGTAATATGCGCTTGATCCAGCATACTGGTGCTAATCTAGCTCTCTTGGTCCCCCCAAATCCAGCAATTCTTTCATGCAAGTCTATCTAGCGGTACCCACCGAGGCTGATAAGATAAAAGCTTAAAGCCATTACTATAATGTTTTATTCCTATTACTCATCTTAAGGTGTGCGAGACCAAAGTAACCTAACCCACCTAAAGAAACGACATGTCACTTTTCATGCGATATACCTACATGTATTCTACGCTAAATTTATGATCTGAGCATAACGGGTGTACATCGGCCTATGACGAAGCAAAGGACGCTATACGCAAGTATGGACACGATACGTTTAATCATCATAACTTCATCCCGCAATCCCGATAATGCTTCGGTAAATTTTCAATACCTCTATCCATTAAAAGACCTAGGGATGTTGAGAAAGGGGTGGAAAAGCGAATTGTGGCTGTCGCGTAGGCTGCAGTCGTACAGACGCCATCCCATCAAGGCCATACCAGGACCTGATACCTTAATAAGTAACCTAGGTAGTTACTGGGTAAAACTACTTCTTTATGCCCACACTAGTTCGAACTATACAAGGATGAGCCAAGCCTTTTCCATTAAGAATATCTAAGTTCCTGCCCCTTACTAGCCAAAATCTAAAAGCCAGCCATCACATAATTAATCACTTTCATCTTTTTCTACCTCTCCTGCTGTCAAAAGCTCTGTGTAGGAACTTCGCCGGGGTCATTTCTAGGTTGGGTCAGGCAGCCGTGAGCTTCCCATCTCTTTGATTTCTAAGGCGATGGTCGATAAGATTGGAACGGTATTATTAGTGTAAGGTTTACTAGGTGAAAAACGGAGTTGTTGAAAATGGGTTGTTAGGACCTCGTATGCATTAATTGCTCCGAACGATTCTAAGAGATTAGTGGCCCTGTTAGCCAAGTATACGAATAGGATAGGTTGGAAGATGGCCATGAATAACATTTGATATTATGCATGCAGCAGTTGGGAATTATGATGTTACCTTTTCGAGATACCCCAAGGCCTGTGAGCTTTACGGGGGGGTTACATATGTGGGGATCGTTCGAAGTGAGGATCTCGACTGCATTCTTTAGCGATGGCTGCGTCTTTAGCTTCGCATACTACCTTGATGATCAAGCACAGTTCCTGTTCTCTTACTCGCAGTTTGCAACAGACGCCCCTTGGACACTGGATTGACTTGTCAGCTGGACTAGCTAACCTCACCATTTGAGCTAATTACATGAATGACTTCAACAGAAGACAAACATTTACCGAGCTGACGAATAAGGAAGGGGTGCAGACCCTATATTCCCTGTAGATGAAGCGACGTTTTGTTTTAAGAGGGCGTATCCGATGTAGATAACGTCGATAGCTGCTTTTGTCGCTTCCTAACCTGTTGTATTAGAGGGCTTCGTGCTCTTTGGGGGTAGCTGATTGCTCTTCCTGCAGCTATCGAGCTCTTGCTTACCTGAGCTCGCCAGTCGTAAACTCCCTAAATATTGCTAGCTCATGAAAAGCATTCGCTAAAGTCTGTACCTGTGCCTCCCTCGGGTTCGTCATCGCTAACTCAAGGTCGACCATAAAGCTAGCTCTGACTGTAAACTGGCTATCATATCGTTGCCCGATTCTCTTCATGTCATTTAGGACCGTATTTGCTTCCGGAAAAGATAGAAACCC
Source organism: Hypoxylon sp. CO27-5 (assembly GCA_002120305.1). NCBI lineage: Eukaryota > Fungi > Ascomycota > Sordariomycetes > Xylariales > Hypoxylaceae > Hypoxylon > Hypoxylon sp. CO27-5. The sequence goes on from KZ112475.1 coordinate 47,982, forward strand.
GTTCCGCAAAGCCATGCTTAGGAGTCCAAGCATGGTCACTTCAACCACCTGAAAGGACCCGTCTACTGAAAATTAGCTCTCTGCTCAAAACCACGAAATACCCTTCCCGTAAAATATAACCCCGTGGCCCCTAGTTCGTACAATACACTTGCATTCTTGTATGTATGACTAGGCGACGCGAGGGAATTGGTATAAAGAAGGAGACGGCATCACGTACTGGGGAGAAGTCAGTATTTGCGTATGAATCTTTCGAAAACCACATTATCTGCAACAGCGATGTTGAATTCCCCTGGCGCAAGAAATCCTCCGTTACGTACCACATATTTTGATAACACGTCATGCAAAGCATGAAATAGAACCAACACTCCGGGTCCCGGAGGTTCCCAGAACGCATGGTCTCGCATAGCATCGCGTTTGACAGATATAGTAGAGCAGTATGCCACATCGTTGACGAGCACGCCTTATTGAAATTGATACAATAAATAAGGGCTAGCCTTTTTAGTTGGTTCACTGAGGCTTCGTGAATGTTTTTCGTGGCGGCTGCGGTGGTCGTAAGTTGGTTCACTTTAATTACCTTGTCGGCGGATTCTTGTAGAAATGGCCAAAATAGCTCCATCACGGTACAGTGGTAGTAAAGACTAGGCAGATTTCATGTTAGGATGATATTAATTGGTCGAAGTGAGTGGTTGAGAAGCCGAGAGAAAAAGCAGTGCTGGCTTGGGATGGCCATCTTCGATTAAGGGGCCTTACTGTAACATGACGGAGGAGTGGCGATTACGTCTTCCCCGCGCCAGTTCAAGAGAAAGCGATGACGCCCAATTAAATAATCTTTGGTATACCTGTTCTGCAAACTTGATCGTTGCTCGAGCGGCGGGGACGGTATCGCTTTTGCCAAAATAAGACCAGATAATGTCGTGGACAATTAAATTTAGTTTACATATTGCCTTGAAAGCCTCACCAACTCTGGTCGGTACGAGGGTTCTGATATGGGAATAAGAATTATTGGAATATCCATGAGTCTCGAAGTATTCTCCAGGCATTGGGAGTAGGGGCGGTGTTTCGATCTCTGCTCGATGAAGGTGCAAGGAACGCATACTATTGATCATAAGCATGAGCTAGGCAGATGCTAGATGAGATAGATCGGAAATGTGCAGTAGATCTTGGCGACGGGGTCGACTCACCAGGCGCACGAGAAAATACCCCACGAAGTATGGCAGGCAGCTCTGAGCCAATCTTGGTGATGATCCAACCAGGTTAAGGCCGATGCATTCTCGGAATCCATACCAAAAACTATGGCACGTAGGATTAGCCAATTACTCGATTCATCTAGGACATGGATCTTTTTGGCAACTTTGTCGCCACTTCGAACGTCATTTCAACGATGAACTTACGACCCATACGCTTTCCCATTTGTATGCCTTCGTCTAAGCACTGCTTCGCAAAATCATCACGACCACGAGATGCTGACGTGCTATTCAGAAGCTGAGCTGCAGCTGCCGCTGTTAAAGTGTTGTTGAACTTCTCTATCTCCCATAGTCGCTCTGCTTCTGCCTCGAAGGCACCGACAAGACCTGAGGCCTCAGGCTGTAAACTTGAATATGATTGCTAAGTGACGTCAGGACCCGTTCTTAAAAGAGGTTCGTGATGCATCTGGGCTGGCGTGCATCTATATTGTGACTTACGCAAGCCCACCCTAGTAGAGCATTGATAAGTAGGACGGAACAGAAATGGGTATTTCCTTGCAGACAGTCGTTCAAGAATAAATCAGCATCAAAAAGGGGGCACCACTGATGATCTATCTCTAGGTAAAGCGATATCAAAGTCGCAGCTAGCTCGTTTGTAATAGGGACGTTGGTCCATCTCTGAAAGTTTACACCCTTTAGTCGATCATCGATGATCGTATGCAACGACTGTAGAGCTTCAAAGTTTCCTATACCACGGTCACCTGCTTCTAATAAAGTCGATGTTAATCCACCCCTTGGGGTATTCTCGCCTTGGCCACTAGGACTTGTTGAGGATGATGGGCCATCTCCTAGTGCCGTGCTGTGAAGGCGAGTTGGCCAAGCGGTGGCGAAAGAATGCGGGCTGTTAGATGAAACGTTCCCAATCCCATCCATCAACTCAGGTATAGGGGGAACATACAACCTCGCATCTTTCGGACGTTCAAGAATAGCTGGACGTAACAAATCAGCCAGGTTAATAAACGCAATCTCAATCGGGATAAGCATTGGATAGGCGGTGGGACAACGCATCATGATCTCGTACTCGGGGGTTTGTTGAGTCTCGGGTATGAGGCCAGCCATCAGCTGCCGGTTAGAAAGCCTCACAGGTAAAAGGGGTTCGTCTTCGAGATCTTTCTTGACGGATGCTAAGACGTCGGAAGGATCGTTCGCTCCCTCGGCTTGGTTCCTAGTTGACTTTAGTCGTCTTAAGATGTCGAGGGAAACTGCGTTAGGGGCGGATTCTAGTAGATCGAAGATTTCCGCCATGTCTTCCGTGGACCTCCTGAGGGATTCGACCTCCCGCTTCAAAGCCATGAAAGGGGTCTCGTCGCTGGTGGCGGTAACGAAATTGCATTCCACACCAGCCTTGGTACAGGCCGTGCAGGAGGGCCTCTTGCCATCACACTAATAAGACACGAGTCAACAACTCACAAGGGGAGAATTGGCTACAAGGGCCCGGTGTGGGAGAGAGTGCCACTTACTCGGATCTTCTTAAGTCGACAGTTGTTGCAAGCAGCCTTAGAAACGGTACGTTTCTTAACGGGTGGACCGGTCCCTTTCTGAGAGGAGGATTCCGGTGCGTTCGGCTGGGCAGAGCCTGAAGGCATGGGTGCCGGAAGGAGGCGTTTGTAGTTTTCGGACATTGGATTCCTACAAGTCTTCGTCGACCTACAGACTCCATAACAAACCTCATATCTACCTTGCATCGATATCGGACATTTTGGTCCGGGTGGTCTGCGGCGTTAAAAGTTGGTTCGAGTAGCGAGAGAGGAGACCAGGCAGTTGTCCTCGACATTGGAAACGATACTTCTAGTGTGACCAATCATACCTTTGGGATGGTTCGGGCCTCACTCCGTGAAGTCAAGGGAACTAATCTCTCGGATCCGTTGTGCCTGGCGTATGGTGGCCCGGTCTCAATTAAGCGTGATCGATAACTCGGGGGAGAGCAGTTATGAAGTATCCTGAGAATCGCTATAACCAGTGCCAATATTCATCAGTCGTCGGGCCGAGGCTTTGGACAGGAACGCAACTTGGTTCCAGCTATACCGCGTAACACGTAGCGCATCATTGGCGATGCGAAAGACGTGTAATATCAGCAGTGCAGACTTTACCGCATCAAGCACCTATCGGCTCTTACTAGCGAAGGCACCAAGCCTACCGTACCTAGCCATGTTAGATACGTACAGTGTCTTTAAGTGCCCAAGAAGGGGGGCGAAAAAAGGAACAGACAGCCCACAGGAAAGGCACTGAGATCGGGTCCCCATGTCGAACAGGAGCTATCTAGAGCGCTATTGGTCGGACCACTCCCCGCCAAGAGTAGTACAAGCTCTCCCAGTGGCCGGGATGACTACCTAGGTAGGCGATTCAAGTCGGTAGAGCCAATCAGAAATATCTGGAGCGCGCTCCGATCCAATCAGATATGGATATTATAACCTGTCATCCCATTTTTGGATGTACGGTGAACCTACCTACATATGTACCTATAGGACTTCCTGCCAGTTTTACACTGCGTCACATGTAGATGCATTGCTTACCTTATAAGTACCTAGGTAGGTTAGGTAGTTACTGCTATTTAATATTGTTTCTGTATGAGAAGTTGGCCACGAAATTTGTCATCAGCACCCGTCTTTTCTACCGCGAAGGCGAATACGAGAAAAAGGGGGAAAAAAAGAAAAATACGCTTCCTACATTACCTCTACACCGGTTCAAATGACCCTCACCTCAGGCTAGCAGTTAATGATTGTCTAATGCATGTTTGTTTTCTAAGGTAAGACGACTATCCCTGTCGATGATGCCCTAGCTGAAGATGGGTTGTACCCGTTTGCTATATTCCAATACGATGCGTCCTCTTTCAATGAGATATTAGTCTTTCGACCCGCACCTCTCTAGATGCCCACATCTAGGTACGGGTATCTTAGGTATGTACCTTACGGGGGACATATATATGACCGCCGTTGGTATGTGGGTAGGTTAGGTAGTTTGTGATACCAAAAAGCTGACTCCCCCTATTGCATTAGGTACATACGTTTTGGGGGCCCTCACGAGCTCCTATGATCTCGCTTATAGAAGCCTGAGCCATATAACGGTACAAAACTATAGTCAGAAGTACCATAGTAATTTTAACAAATCGAAGCGGTCTTGACGGCAATATTATATTACAGTTATGCATCTATCAGTCTTGCGCATAAGCGCATATGAACAGCGGCAAATTCCCAGCGAGGACATGCTCTGTCGCATAACGCACGACAGCAGCTTAAATCAGAATCATTTCGGCCATGCAAAATTCAGTGGTGATGTAGTAGTAAATCTGTAGGAGTTGTCTTCTGTTCGCCGCTGATAATTATTAAACTGTTGGTATTGGAACGAGTACGTGCTTGGTAAATCAAAGGGGCAGAGCGGATCCCGGTTTTTGCAGCAAACGTTCTGGGCTTAATCCATCAGGTATATCAAAGGGCAAAAGTTTCCACGCTCAAGTTCGTGATAGTCATGTGTTCGTCACTAGATACCTCATTATTTTGGATCTTCATCCTCCTGCAACCCCCATAACTCAACGATACGTTGTGGTCCTAGAGAACAACCGGGTGAAGAGAAGTGATCATTGCATTGACGGTTCTAGGGGGAGGGGGCCTTTTCTATCGTCCCATAAGCTTAGGACCCTCCACAACCCCAGGCGTCTGTTCCTCTTCGCTAGATCTAGGCCTCTAGAGGGGGACCCTAATATACCGAGCCACCGGCTAGTGAGATTCTTGTTTATACCTAACCGACCTCTCCGCATCCTACCTCCTCAAGGCTTTCTTCATACCTCACCTTCGAGACTCGATACGATAGCGGAACTTATTCGAAATTTTGTCCCAGTCGAACTCCTCGACTAATATTCACAGGAGTCAGAAAGCGAACCTAGCTGCCTATACGATTGGAACAATCAAAACCCACCACATCCCTCGCCGGGTTTACCGCACGCAATAGTTACGAGCTTAAGAAAGAGAGACACTATAGGAGCTGGGTAGTGTAGGTACCTAGTGAAGAGGTATAGGTTGTGTATCAACTCCAACTAGCTGTAATGCAACGTAGAGCTACCAGATTCCTATTTCATGCGTTGTCCAACAATATCGAGCCCACCCACGACATAGACACTGCCGATATCTATGCGCAGGATTGAAAAATAGGGACTATCGAATTACATATCGAGAAAAAGAAGAGTTAAACTTATATGGGTCTAACTTGACTTCAATTCTCCCAACGGTAATTCGAAATATATGAGTAAAATAGGACAGAGACAACATTGGGCACGCACAAGAGCTCGTTCTAGTCACCACCTTCTACGGACCGAATCCTCCACGATAACACTTCGATCGAGATCTCGATTATAATCGAGATGCCTTCCTTTTTTTACGATCCGCGAGTTCATTCCCGAATCTGATTCTAATGCCGCTGAAGAAAATGAGTTTGGGGACCTGACACGTACAGGTACCTAGCGAGACCATCACTCATGTCCCGTCTTACCACATTCCCTCTCTCGATAGCCAGGCCACGTAGTGTCTATCGAAGTACCTATCGAATCACAAGCACCGATACGTCTATATCAATGACGATCGTAGTCTTTTTGTGTAGCATAATCACCGCTGCTTCTGAGGTGCTAAAGCGACTGGCACTTGACATACATACCCATTTGACCTTTACAAAACAGAGCTATATTGCGAGAGGAATATTTCCTTGCTCGACCCGTCGAGTTCATACATCGTCGTTGGTTTTAAGAGGAATCAGGTGCGCCGCAATATTACGTTTATCCCTTCATTGAAATTGAATTGGAGGCACAAAGGCTAAGAAAAGTGCGATAACAGCAGCATTCTCCGCTAGCTATTACCTCAGCAGCTTGTTAACCAAGGCGTGGAGTGAAGACGCCTAATCCGCAGGCCAATCTTGGGTATCTTTGAGCTTTCTCAACATATCACGAAATCAGCATCCACCTATAGAGCCAACTGTCACTAACCTACGATATGCTTCGTATGCATATGTAAAAGTGGGTCATATCAAGGCAGCATCGATGACCTGGATACACTCGAGAGACCATGGCATCCTAAACTGCCTGTCTCCACCCATTAAAGGGTGTCTGTATAGGACGAATACCGTTCCCTCGCGACCAAACCGGGCTCCCTTTCTCGCTCACCCTCTTCAGATTTATGAAGTCGTCTAACGTGCTTAGACCCCTCATTGATCGAGTTTCTCGAACAAACCGGAGTCGCTGGGATAATAGTATACCTAGGTACTTAAACGAGTATTTCTTGCCATAGTTTACATATCAAGCAAGGCTTGAGTCTCACTGGTGCCGATCGGATAGTACAGTGTAAGGTAGCCTATTTGGTATTTGATCACATATTGGTGTTCAAATGAACTAAACAAGACCGTTATCGTTCGCAGTAGGTCCTGGGCTTTGTCTCGAGATCCCATCCGGCCGTAAAGTCTCATGCATACTCAGTGACACTTTTCTGATCACCGATGCCGGAAGATCCCGCGAACTCTGCTTTCCGTATCCTCTCGTGTTTGCCAGTCGTGTAAGACAGCGCCGCCGTCCATATAGCCAACAAGATAGACACAGCAATCATGGCCCACATTCCCCTCTACGGGATGATTAGTGACCGTTACGTCTTACCGATAGGCTGATATATAGTTGGTGGTGTAGCGACTTACAATAAACCACGGTGCCATGGATGCTCCGTAAAAGACGATGCTCCACCAAGCGTTAACGGCATTGCTCCCTAGATTCATGCCAGCAAGCACGATAGCTCGGAACATGTGCTCTTCGTAGCGGAGGGCATCGTTAGCCCACGCGAAGAACGTAGCCTGACAGGCGTACACAGCACCAGCCCAATAATAAGCACCAAACACCACCAAGGTTGACTCTGGATTGGTCGGGTCTTTAGAAGCGGCTAGAATCATAGCAGAAGTAGCTACACCCGTGATAGCGATGAAGTAGCCCACGAGATACCGCTTCCCATTAAGGAAATCCGTAAGCGTCGCCCAGAACAGTGTCGATATAATGCCAACTGCGGGTACGCCTGTCGGATAGTTGTTCAGCTGGGGTACGGAATATTTTATCGTCGGGTGGCTCTTCATGTACAGGGCCAACAGTGCATTAGAACTGAAGGATTCAGTCTCGCCGGCGATGATCCAGAGCACTACGAAACCCCAAAAGAACCAGGACGAAAAGGAATTCTTGAAGAATCTCCAGGAGACGGGCGATCGATCCTCCACTGGCGGTACGCGGGATACGGCTAAAGCTTTCTCAGAATCGGTGAGATAGAAGGCTTTAGTTGTCAACGGCGTGTCTGGGAAGAAGAGGAAGCCATACAATGCAATTGGCAACGTAATCTGGGTAAGGTATTAACATCTCATATATCTGAGCTTTTACTCGGTTCCCCCTCGTCCTGACGAATAGAGCGTATTGATTTTTTTTTTAAAAAAAATATAGGACCGAGATAAAAGGAAACAGAAAATCAGAACACGGGGCCAATACTTACAATACCATCCATAATAAACAACCAACGCCAACCGCGGAGCCCATTCCTCCCGTCCAAGCTGGAATGTATCCCAGTCTGGATAAAACCTCCAATCATTGTACCTGCGAGGCCGGAAGCCGTAAATATACCGGAGCGTTTGCCCAATTCCCGCTCCGTGTACCAGGAGCCGAGGATATAGTGGGTACCAACGAAGGTGGTGGCCTCCGCTATACCCTGGAAGAAGCGGATGGCCATGATGCTCTGCGGCTTATGCACAGAGGCAGTTACCATGGTCAATCCGGCCCAGACCAGCATGCATGCTGGAAAGAAATATCGTGGCTTGATGTAGTGGAGCGAGAGGTTGGCAGGGATCTGACCAATGACGTAGCCGACCGTGAAGCATGTCGTGATCTGATTCAGCTGGTCACCTACGAATCCCAGATCCTCCTTCATTCCCGAGACATAAGCATTATTGATATTAGACCGATCTAACTGCATTCGTACATCATGTTAGCCACTCAACCTTCACCGGTGGGTTGCGGTGGGTAAATGGTCTGCGCGACCGCCAAATACGCCCGCCGGTAAGGCAGAAGCTCAAGGATAAATACATACATAATTGGTGAAATAGCTCAGGCAGCAGAATGTCAAAATGAAGAAATCGATCTTCTGCACCAGCTTCCGCTCACCGGGCTGATACTCGGTGTGGAAGTATTCCCGAAGCTTCGACTTTGCTGTCGCTGTCATCGTCGTCATTTTCGAGTCTTTGGCAAACAAAATGAAACGACTATCTGTGAGAGCACACAGCGGCAAAGAATCTAGCAATAAGAGGCGACCGCCATACCATATATATGGTTATCAGGTGAGCGAGCGAGTATGCGCTTTGATAATACATACACTATCTGGGACTCTAGATTGCCTCCCCTGCCCGAAAGGCTGCTTTTGGCGAAGGTGCTATTACCAAAGGTCAGCTTTCTACGGTAGAAATCCGAGATCCACAGTGCCGGGATTTGCGGGGTGAGTTGGAGATAAGAAGCACCTTAGCATAGTGGGGCAAAAAAACCAGGGTCAGTAAGGTCACAGGAGAAGGGACGCTTCAGAGACCGAGGGGTAAAAAGTAGGGGCTTGGCCTGGTCCCTTTTCCCCCTAGCTTCTAGGTAGGCTTTTCTATTTGTGAGGGGTTAGTATCATAGAGCACACTAGCTGAGAGGAGATAACACGAGAACACGAGACCTTCGGCTTTTGATAGCTGTCAACCGGCCTATCTACCTCCCAGATTACCACTCTTCTTATTCCGTTAACATGATAGGAACATGCCGCATGGGAATCTACTTATTGATAGCGAACGTTTCGCCGAGATATCATTGATAAAGGCCGAAACTTGATATTCAGCTTATTTCTCGACTGTTTTCTCTTTATTCATTTATTTATGTCATTGTCTCCGGCACCGAAGGTTGGCTTGATGAAATGAAAATACTCGTCAGCTTCCCTTCAGGAGCGCAGAACAAAGGACGACCAGGTCGGGCTTCATTAGCGCGACAAGGTGAACCGAAGGGGAAGCCGGATTACCAGCACCTACGATATCGGATGCATCCGAGTGATCGAGTTGCAGAACCCGGCGGAGAACCCTCCCCGTGATCTCGAAATGATTATTATTTGTAAAATGCCCAGTCAATATACCAGAAACTACCTACACGTATATATATCTTCCCATACTATACTATATTATATCATCTGTTTGTAGTAAATAGTTAATTCTGGCTTCTAAAAAGGACCAATCAGGCTATATATTTTAGAATTATGTCTATGGGCAGTTCGATTACTATACTTACCTCTAGGTGAAGAACAAGCTTCTCGAAACACTTGCAAGGATAAGCAGCAGACATGTCGAAGGGGCACTGGGAGCATCTCGCTGCTAAGAAGCGTAAGCAGCTGGAGGCGTCGATACCGCAGGAGTGGCGCATCCCAAGCCACCTCTTACCGCCCGCCGACCAAGATAACGTTATCAACTTCCCGGAGGAGTCGGGATGGTTCACTCCTGAGGAACTGGCCATCACAAACCAAACCGCCTTGCAACTTCTCCCCAAGCTTGCGTCTGGCGAGCTCAAGTCGGAAACCGTCACCCGGGCCTTTTGCAAACGGGCCGTGGCCGCGCACCAGCTGACGAACTGTCTTTCGGAGACATGTTTTGAGCGCGCCATTACCACAGCGAAGAAGCTTGACGAGCACCTGGCGCAGACAGGCAAGCCGGTAGGACCTCTCCATGGCCTGCCGATTTCGCTCAAGGACAATTTCAACCTACGAGGCTTGGACTCAACCGTCGGTTTTGCTTCGCACGTGGGCGACCCAGCGGAATACGACGCCGTACTCGCCGACCTTCTACGCGAGGCCGGCGCAGTCTTCTACGTGAAGACCAACGTGCCGACGGCCATGATGATCGCCGAGACCGTCAACAACGTCTTCGGGCGCACCGTCAACCCGCTAAACCGCAAGCTAACAAGCGGCGGCAGTTCAGGCGGCGAGAGCGCGCTCATCGCGTTCAAGGGGAGCCCGCTAGGCGTCGGCAGCGACATAGGCGGTTCGCTGCGCATCCCGGCAGCATGTACCGGTATTTTCACGATACGGTCTAGCTTCGGGCGATTCCCGACGCTGCGCTGCCGCTCCGGGATGCCAGGTCAGGAAGCCGTACATTCAGTCAATGGCCCGCTCACGCGTACCCTCGCCGACCTCGAATACTACAGCAAGACCGTCGTAGATGCCGAACCCTGGCACTACGACCCGCGGTGCCTGCCGATCCCATGGCGCAGTGTCTCGCTGCCGCCGAAGCTGAAGATCGCTGTTATGTGGGACGACGGTATGGCATTACCGACGCCTCCCGTAACAAGGGCGCTGCGGCACGCCGTGAAGAAACTCGAGGCGGCCGGCCACGAAGTGGTTGAGTGGTCCTCGAAGGACCAACCCGATGGTCAGCATTTGCTGAACCGCATGTTCCTGGCAGACGGCGGAAAGGCGATCCGGCGGGAGCTAGAGCGGACGGGAGAGCCGATGCGTCCCGAGATGGAGATGTACGCCACGGCACGTGAGCTTAGCGGCTTTGAATACTGGCAGCTACACCTTGACCGACAGGAATACCAGAAGCGGTATCTAGACCGCTGGCTGCAGGCTGGGATTGATGCGATCCTTTGTCCCACGACTCCCTACAGTAGCGTTGAAAATGGCAAATTTAGGCATGGTGAGTAATAGTCTGATTTTAATTGGCCCAATTGTATGAGTTGCTAATAACGACCGTTTAGTTGGATATACTGGTGTATACAATGTGCTCGATTATGCCTGTATTTCCTTCCCTACTGGCATCACTGTTGACAAAGCTGTCGATGCCGCTCTAGGTGACACTTACAGGCCACTCTCGGACCTGGACAAGACCATTCAAGCCGAATGTGAGTGAAAAATAGCGAATTACCTATTAACCAACTTTCATCCCTAACTGATTGGATACCTAGACAAACCCGACTCCGTTCATGGGATGCCCGTAAATTTACAGCTGGTAGCGCAGAGACTGGAGGAAGAGAAGTGTGTTGAGATGTGCAAGGTCGTGCTGAATGTGTTGTCATAGACATCAGATCCTTTCCAAGATTATCTAGACTCAGGTCGATGAGAAACCGGCAAACATTCAAGATTAGGTAGACAAACTATTGTCATTGCTGCTGGCGGCAGCTTATGAATTCGTAACCATTGGTCAAATACAATATAATAAACAATAGATATTGGTAGACACAGATATATGTTGTGACAATAAACCGTTATACAGGCCAAAGAAAACATCCATGACTATCAAACAACCTTAGCCAAGGTTCCCTGACGAACTCCGATATACATCCTTAGAATATTTCCAAAAAGACTAGATTAGACAAAACTTTTACCCTGGCACTCCAAGCTCGAAATCAACGTCAATAATACGGAGATCGGTAGTAGGAATCTAGGGTAAGACCTAGAGCATCGGGTTATTTAACACTTAGGTTAGTATGATTCATGATTCAACCTAAAAGTAGAACTGCTGTTGAGACTGCCCAGGGGGTGCTTGTGGGAGAAAGTCAAAATTCATATCAGCACCTGCGTAGAAGGGATCTGGAGATTCTGTGAATATTAGTTAGCTTTTAGAAGAGTAGGATGTGGACATCATTACTCACCCCAGAAGATTGAATCGTAAAGATCCATGGGCGCCAATGCTGCGGGGTCTAGTTGATTAAGGTCCGGGATTCCAATGGGTTGTTGGATTGGAGGTTGGTACGGCATAGTTCTAAACCTATCTGTCAGTAGATCTACTCAGGACCGTAGATTAGGATCACAAGAGACTCACGTTGAGAAATCCGGAAGATTATTTCCGTTTTGCAGCTCCGCCATGGCAAGAGCAGCGTCCTGATGCCTGTCAAATCCGGGCTGCATGCGGAATTGGTGGTTGATATTTGGAATGTTCTGCGGGATAATAGCTCCAGTTGGCGTGCGGGTACCAGACGCACTTTCACTCTTGATTGCAGAGGCTCCATGTAGAGAACCGTAATCATATATATTCTTTAATGCCGTCAACGCCCGAGAGAGAGGACCCGATAATTCAATATCCCTATCAATTTTGGGAATGTGGTCAGGAGCAGGACTCGTTTGTTCCTTGGCTGCCGCTGCCGATAAAGCTGAAATTAGATCGCCTTGGAGTTGACGGACCTCAGGGTCAAGCTTGGTCTCGCACAATATACCAAGGAGTACAGCAGAAGAAAGTCCGTGGTAGGTGAATGCCCAACTTCGGGTTGGAATGAATGATAGTTGGTGCATTGACAGAAACATTCGAACAGTCTCGGTCAAATTTGCTTTGCATTTATCGGCCAAGGCCTTCTTTTCAGCAGGGCCCAATCTAGTACAATCTCGACGGAGAGCTGGGCGGCAGCATACAGAGACAACGAAGGCGGTGTGTAAGCGTATAGCATAATGTTGAAGCTTGTCGACTACACTCTTGCAGGCCCCCCCGCCGCGTAACCGGGGATATACCTTCTCACGGATGGACTCGACAGCCCGACAATTATCGAGGATTGTCTCGTACGAATAATCGGCAGTGGCATCTGGATTAAGTTTCTGCGAAATTAATTGGCAGAGAGTGTACATCGCTTCAAGGTACGACAGTCCCTCAACAGAAGAACTCGGGGATAGTGGGATTGGACAACATTGAATGTTGGTCATGTTAGGGCTGCGTAGATTATGAGCTCCGTTAGTCGCTCCGTTGAGTCATTACGGATGTTAGGGCTCTTACCGATCAAAAGATAGGGACGTCAACGTATCATGCCATAGACATGTCCACCTAAAATAGATAAGCATAAGTCGAGAGAATTTTTGAAGCCATGCTCACCATAACTTTCTTCGCACATATGTCTTCAATGACATCTCAGTCGACCCATTCTCGTCTGACGTTACAGCTCGGTGGAGTCCAAGTGACTGTGCTAGTCGACATGTCATACCGATCAAAGCCCAAGAAGCCTCAGCTTTCATATCATTTAAAAGACAAAATCCTGTCAAGAGAAGCGCTTGGATTGAATCAAGGTTTGGCCTACAATAGAGATAGTCAGATATTGAGTTAAAATTAGGTGGCAACCCCTTAACATACCGTAATAAGAAGTTCCCCAATCTGAGGAAATGGAATGATATCTGTACATATCTCTGGGCATCGCGTGTTCGAATATGATAAGGTGAGTCACGATACTGTGACCCAACTGCCATCACGGAGAAGAGGATAGCCAGCCAAGACGCAGAGACGCGCCGGGTTGACTTGCTGTTTTCCCTAGCATTCTTAGCTCTCTCCTCGAGATATATCATTATACGAGATTCTAGGTCGTCGATATCGATGACAAAACCCCAAAACGGGTGCGTGATTTCTTTATAAGCCCTGAAGAGGCTGTTAAGTGATTCGTTAGCATGCTACAATCGAGACGCCGACATGTGGCTTACATCATCACTTCTCTATCAGAAGGAAGCTCGGAGAAAATGTCCTGTGTCAACTGGCTGAGGTGCTTCGACGACATTAGGGGGAACGGCGCAGAGTTGTCGAGACCAAGGATTGGGCGCATATCACGACGGATATCAACTCCATCTTTAGTCTCTATTGGGGATGGTTGATCTCGTAATAACGCGGGAATACTATTCTGGCCAACATAGCGTGAAATTTCTACAGATTCCGGTTCATCTTTGTCAAAGGCCGGTCAGCGAATATAGATGCTTAAATATACGGTAGAGCACACCTATCGCTTGAGGCCAACCCTCGGGTTGATGATCACTACCCTGGTCATTGCTCATACTACCATCAGGAGAATGAGGCCTTTTCTTCCCGTGACTGCTGTCGGCCGACACGGAGGCCTGTTTAGAGGCACTCGAGCGATTAGGTTTGTAAGAGCATAGCTGTGGATGTTCTCTCTTGACACAATTTTCACAAGGCTGCTTGTTGTCGCATTTCACCTTCCGTTGCCTAGATAGATGTTTAGTTCAGATCACGACTTACTACGATAGACCACACACACCTGCATGGCCAACATGCCGTACCTAACGATAATCCGTAAGCCGATGAACTTTACCAAAAAAATGAGATAGCCAATTGAATTCGTAGCGATAGAAACAAAGGGCGCGAGAGATTTACGTACCGTATCGTACTTTGCGGTGAGAGTGGATGATGTGACTAGCTTGTTCTGGGGTCAGGTCCTGAATAGGGACCTGATTGATATCCTGCTCTGATGACATGAGCGCGTATCTTGTGAGACAAACCCCGCCACGCAAAGGCTTCAAGCTAGATTCGGACTTGGAGTTTCCGCCTCGCGTCAGAAAGCCAAGGCTGCCAATAGACGAGCAGATCCAACGGCTCGGGTACCAGCCTGTCAGGGGTATGTTGTTAGCGCAGAATTACTGAAAGGCAATGTTTTACAGGATCAGCAAAGCCCTGTGATGGTAATTGAGAAGCGAAAGGAGCAGTTGACAAAGAATGCCGAAGACCGAAGATCCTCTGAACCGTTGTTTTGGAGCGGGGCTAAAGTCGATAGAATGATCTTTACGATTTGTGAATGTACGGTAGAAAAGCAGTTTGCCAAGCCTTTTTAAGAACACTCCGAACTTTCCGAGGCTTCACAACCTACGGTACCCGTGTACCTAAGTGCCGTAAAAGTGGAGAATTTTACTAGTCGGAAAAACGTATCCGGCTTTGAGATGCAGGGGTTGAGGGGCACCTGGCACCCTAACCCCGCACCTGCATCTTTGCAGAATTCAACCCCCCCTCCTGGTGGACTTGCTAAATAAGCTCGGGCCATCCCGTCGTCTTGAAGTTCCCACAATTATATGGAGAACTTGGAAGTTGCCCAGGTTGTGGGAAAGATTGAGATGTAACAATGTATTAACGCGTCCTTGCCCAACCAAACACCCAAACCGCGCCTTTGCTAGATACCTTATGCTTCGTGTCAAATTCGCGTTACTAGCTCCAACACCCTCGTTCTCACGATCAACCTCGCTACCTATCAGTTAGTGTGTCTCACGTTCCTTTGCGCTTGAGTGCCCCACACCTCAGTGTTGATGCCATCCAATTGAACATTTGGAAGTCTATTTGCATGACACGGTCCTCCGCAGTGGAGATTCGGGATTTGGTAACATTAGAACAGTTTGGCTGTCTAGGTATGTACATACTTAGACAGGTATGCCCTTGTTGCAACATTGAATCTTTAGTTTAGTGTTTGTACACAAAGCCGTGTAATACCTACATACGTACTGGTGATGGTACTGGTGATGGCACTGATTGGCTCGAACGCTAACGTTGACCAGCTAAGCAGCTTCTCACTTTAGCCTCTAGTGGAACCAATCATCCATTCGGCTGACCGCTCGATTGGATCAAGCCTTGAACTTTACCACATGGCCCCGCGTCTTCCTCCAGTTACACCATCTAAACCACGACCCAGTGTTACCGACTTCGATATCTGGTTTCTCGAGTTCTCCAATACATACAATCTCAATCTCAGTCGGTCCCCACCGGACCTGTCCCCAGAGAAGAAAAGGACCTTGCCATATTACTCAGATCTACAATACTACGAGAGTCTCAAGGTTCAATATTTCAGGGGCAAGCATACACTGATCCAGGACTTGTTTGAACAGGGTGCCAAGGAAATTCACAACAAGTGGGTGAAGAAACCCTGTGCTGAGCGTAACGTTGTCCCATTTCCTACTCAGTTGCCCCGGGCAACTACTGAGCCTGAACGATGCCAATTGATCGAGCTTCTCGGATTTATTCTGGAAGATATTAGCTCGACCAACGTATCATCACGTTGCTCAGCTTCAGCTTCTTTTTCAGATTATCCCACATCTCCAACAAGGGCCCGGCGCTCTAAGCGCAATTCAGATGAACACCAAGGGACCCCAAGTCCCAAGAGGACCAGAAGCGTCCCATCAGAGGCCGATACAGAATTTGATCCTGATGATGAAATGCCCCCGAGTGTGCTTTCTAATCTCGACAGGGGCCGAGTGTATACCGCTAGCCCAGTTCCAAGTGAATTATCATCGATTCAAGCAACGCGTGACACAAGGAGTAGAGGTCTCTATGGATTAGCTAACACCGCCAATACGAGCAAATCCACGTTTGCATCACGGGTTTTCTCAGGCCGTGACGATGGTCCGCTCCCAGCTTCTCAAGAAACGCAGACCACTGCAATCGCAAGCAGTTTAGAAAGTATAAAACTCTCGCAATTGCAGCCGTCGCGAGCACTGGGCTCTGATTCGGACTCTTTGGCACCGTCTTCCAGCACCGAGCGCGCTCTTCAAATATCTTTCGACAATCATGAAAAGCTTCAGCAAAATGTAAGGGAGCTTCTCCAGGGTGAAGCATCCACCTCCTTAGAGCAGGATATCACGCGTCCCGCCATCGCATTACTGCCTCCAGAATCTCCGCTTCAAGCTTCTCCTAAGAAAGGCAAGACTGGTGAGATACTCACACGCATAGTATATGGAGGTAACCAAGACCTCGAACAACGACTTTATGATGTTTGGCGTAAGCATGATCTCTTACTAACGTAAACTCTTTATTGACTATCACCAGCTCATCTTCCTGGCCATTATGATCATGCTCCATTTGCGGTTCGCTGGGAAATTCTGCGAATCGCATTACACTGCGGTATCCATATAGATGAGCTACGCCTCGAGTATGATCCATCATGGGCGGACCAAAATATCATGTGGAAAAGACTTCAAGAGCAGCCGATACTTCGAGGCAAGAACTTTCCCGAAAAATCCCGGCCGGATGCCTGGACCGCCGCTCTTAATGACAAATTCAGCACCACGGATCGAGTAGTTGTTCTCACTGCTTCTCTTACAGTGAATACGTCGAAGACTGGACCCTTATTCATTCTCAAGCTTAATCCCCTAAAACTAGATCTTTCTTATCGCCTTAGCCGTAGATTCGGGTCTGATCGATTCCTCGAACTTGTGATACCTTCGATGGGCTCCCAGGATATAAAAAACTTGGGTGCATCTACCATAGAAAGTATCCAGCGATGGTTGGTCAATGATTGTCATGTGCTTCTTGGCCGTTTGTGGACGGCTTTTTTTCTCAAGCCGTCACTGCCCAAAAAGATTACTACCGAGAATACTCTTGGACCGCAGACCAAGACAATTTATCAGGAGCGGGTATATCTCTTCGCTGAGGATGGCAATGATTTCAATCGTTTAACAAATGAAGATCACTGGTCGCCGAAGGGTGAGCCCGTCGGAATGCATACGAAAATGGGACGGGAAAGCCTGATTGATTGGCTGTTGCAAGTTCCCAAAAATCAAGAACAGCCTCTACTCAAGCTCTTTTCACGGATTGCAATAGGTATAGTCGACCGACTATTTCCATGCTCTCAATAGCAAGTCTCTAACATTTTCTAGGTCTCAGTCGCACACGTCCCACCGTCATTATTCAACCTGAGCAAATTCACCATCGTCCTGTGGATGTCCTCTCGCCCACTAATAAAGTTATGAACGATGGTATTGCTCTCATGTCACATGGCCTTGCACGAGCCATAAGTGGTCTCATGGGTTTGCAAGAAATACCAGCAGGTTTCCAGGGCCGATTTGGTAGCGCAAAAGGCTTTTGGATACGGGATACTACCGACACTAGTGACGCCATCTGGATAGAAACGACTCCTTCGCAACGAAAATGGAATTGCGATTATATCGAAGATGATCATCGCACATTCGAGGTGCTTAGCGAGTCCAATGAGTTAAAATCTGCTAATCTGAATCTTCAACTTCTCCCCATACTCGAGGATAGGGCTATCGACGCAGATGTGATGAAGGCGCAAGTTGGAAAGTTTATGAGAGATAGTCTGAAGAGAGACTTGGATGCTCAAAAAGCGGCCATGCAAGACCCCGTGAAGTTTAGGCTCTGGGTGCACGAAAACTCCCCTTCAAGTCGTCGGGCAGACCGTGTTAACCATGAACAAGTCCCTTTCAAAGCAGGCCTCCCAAGCAGTCGAGAGGACATAATGTCTTTCCTCTTGGACAGTGGCTTTAGACCCACAGAATTGAAGTTCCTACGTGATATTGCTTGGGTCATGCGCAAGGAAAAATGCCAGGAACTCCAGGAACGATTAAATGTAAGAATTGGCCGCTCTACATACGCCTATATGGTGGTCGATTTCCTCGGGATTTTAGAAGAGGATGAAGTACACCTTGGATTTTCGTCCAAATTCGTGGATGAGCAATCGGGCTTTTCAGAAACCTTTCTCCATGGGATTGACGTTCTTGTCGCTAGGACTCCTGCTCACTATCCAAGCGATATTCAAAGGGTGAAAGCAGTTTTCAAACCTGAATTGGGCTTTTTGAAAGACGTCATCATATTCTCAACTAAGGGCAACACCCCCCTTGCTGAGAAGCTCTCCGGTGGCGATTATGATGGTGACACCGCGTGGGTTTGTTGGGAACCCACGATTGTCAACAACTTTCGCAACGCAGAGATGCCGATAACCCCCGACTTATTCAAATGTGGTGTGCTACGCAAGGATACACTACGATACCAAGATCTCGTGGGAACAAGAGATATCACTACAGAGTTTCTCGCAAGGGCCTTTCGTTTTAACTTACAGCAGAACCTCCTTGGTATGTGTACAAATTATAAGGAAAGGTACTGCTATGCACAGAACTCCGTTCGAAGCGATTCTGCGATCCTCTTAAGTACGCTTATTAGCCATTTAGTAGACCGGGCCAAGCAAGGCATCGTTTTCACAGATCAAGATTGGGCTCGGCTGCGCAAAACCTTAAGCCGGGCTGACCCACCAGAACCTCGCTATAAAAAGGATACTTGGAGCGGGAATGGCGAACCTACGCACATCATAGACTATGTCAAGTTCAGCGTGGGGAAACCTATAGTTGAGATGGAACTGAAGTCGTTTAATGATTTCCTTGGTGATGCTGAGCCCTGGGACGAAGATCTTGTAAGATTCTATCAACATTACAAAGAGTTCCAACGACCTCTTAATGAGCGAAAAGAGGCTATTAAGAAATCAACTTGGGAGACGGTCTTGGATGAGCTCAAAAAGGATATCGATGCCGTGGCCCAGGAATGGATCCGCACAGTGGGTGGTGAGTGGGATGCTAGGATCGCCAACATCTACGACAAATGGCAGGCAATATCTCCCACGGCCAAGGTCAACTCAAAGACCATAAGATCTTTACTACAGGAAGACCAGGTAGGTGTTGGGTTTTCGAACTGGGACCTACTCAAAGCATCATTTTGCTTCAGTATGTACTATAGGAAATCTCCGTACTTTGTCTGGTATATTGCAGGAAAGCAGCTCGCATACTTGAAGGCTTTACGCACGGGCTGTAAGGCGAAAGCATCGCCGGTGCTCATGATTCCTATTATGTACGCTGGATCGCGACCAGACAACAAGTATGCTCGGGCTCTAGCTGCAAAGAACGACGGGCGAGATTTAGCCGAGAGTGAGGCGATCGACGAAGACGGAGCCACAAACATGTCAGAGGAGGAAATCTAGGAGGTTCCGCGGACTAGGGACAGTGTGCGTCACTTCTGGGATGTCATTCTTCCGATTCTTCTTCGCGACTGGGTCCGCCGCGTATTTACGAACAAGTGATATCCTCTGACTGCTATGCTGGTTGATATGATGCTGGCACTTAGTTGGTATAAGGGAGATCAAGTCACGAAGAAGAATTGAGCCCAGTGGTGAAAGATTGGAACGGATGCTTGGAAAGTGCGTATGTTCTGTTTATGGCGGCTCGACACAGGTGGATGAATGTCAGGCGGTAAGACCTAGCTCTTTCGATGCTATCATCGCGGGTTCGATACCCGCGTACTCTTGTAAGTCCCCAAATGTGGACAACAAAAGGCCGTATATGTCAAAACTAGTTATATCGTAGCTAGTACTTACATTATAAATAAATCCTTGGCAAAACTGCTCCTTTGATAGCTATGGGTGAAATTTATTCTTGTAAGGCGCATGCTCCTGGCATCAATTCCTCGACCTTCAGCTTATGCATCATCGGCTCCTCAATCGCCAAAGCATCTGCTTACCTAATTAACTATCTCCTACGACCCCTTGTAGCTTTAGGGGCATTCTTTCCGGTCTGCGAAGATGGAAGCTTGAATAAAATATATATCATTGGCTGATGTTACCTTAGCAACCTGAGCTGTGCTTTGAAGACTTCGTAATCGGCAAATACGAAAAGCCAAGCTAGGCAGGATCTTCAATACGATAACCATGCTGTCATGGCAGACCTTCATCCAACCATCTAGCTGCTAGCTTACTATTAACGGCCGCAGTATTCTAATAAGACATAGACCCATTTTAGCCACTGTTGGTAGATAACATTGCCATAGCTTTGTACTTTACATCTTTGACGACCTTATCGGGTATATCTCAGCGCTCATCGCGTGTGGGGAATCCTAGATCACAGCCCATCGCCAACTACAAATACAGGTCAAATTTCTGGTTATAGGTGTTGGGTAGGTCTCTATTATATGATATTAGCTACCTAGCTCCATAATCCATTTTCAACATCGTTCATTGTACTCAGAGCATAATAACAATATCGCAAATATGTATTCCAAGTCTGCGGCAGCACTACTTGTTGCTGCACTCTTTTCTGCGTCATCTATGCAAGTTGGGCTATTTAGTTGCCATACACGAGAGACGTGGGGCTTTACCCCCAAATGTTGCATGAACATTGACGGCCAGGTCGGGACAAACTGTGAGTGCTATCGCGAGGTGCCTTGTCTCGAAAGGAGCGGTACGAGAAGCAGATATCCTAATACTTTCTCCAGGTATACCGGCGCATCAGATGGGTGCTACCGATCCTATATGGGAGTGCAATCTCTTCGTATACAACATCACAGGATGTTGTCAGTCTATTGTAGGTTCATAAGCGACGATACTTGAGGCTCCTCTATTACTGACTGGTCTACAGGGGTACAAGAACCCGTACAACAATTACACGATCGATCTCTGCTCAATGTCCGTCGATCCATAAATGTCTAGTGGTAATAAATAGAATTATATTGGTTTAGCGAGTACCTTAATAACCCCGAGTTGCTATAATTTAATGAGAACTAAGAGGGGTCGGTGTACATGTTTACTGGAAGATAACCTTGATGAGGCCAACAAGAAATAAAAAAAAATGCAACCCCAATCACATCATACATATCCTGCGCTAATCATTCGTACGGAACTAACGGTGATATGATTGGAATGTGTCCAATAGATCTTGAGGTCAACGGGATAATGTTGGTGCATACAAGACTTTTATTGGTGGTAGCTAGGTGTGATATTCGCTTCCAAGCTATTCCCGTGGTGACATCCTTAACCCGAACTGCTAACCATAACGGTAATACCGGTGATAACTTCACCTACAATGGCTGCCCCGCTGAAGAGTAAGAGCTGCAGCAACGCTAAAGGCCCGCGCTTCCGTCTGGTGCGGGGAAATTTGAGGTTCGATCAGAACGGGTGTAACCTGAAGGTACCTCTATACAAGCAACCTTGGAACTCTCGAAGACAGACAAAAAGGTACCGGCATCCCACGCCGTCTCGTTGTATACCTCCAGTAAGTCTTCCCTCCATCGTTAATACTTACTTACAAGTTCTGATCATTCTCATCATGGCTAACACGAGTATCCCCCAGTCTCTCAAAGAGTCGCTAGAGCACACAAAGGTCGAATACCGTCAGCTTGGGAAAAGCGGTCTCAAGATCTCTGTTCCGGTGTTCGGCTGCATGAGCTTTGGCGATACCAAGGCGCAATCATGGGCTGTTGACGAAGCAGAGGTGAGTAGACCATACAGTGACGATACCCCTTTTTCTGGGCCTCCTCAGACGTGTTAACAATTTACTCATAGGCTCTACCTCTGCTCAAATATGCCTACGATAATGGGTTAAATACTTGGGATACGGCGAATGTCTATTCCCAAGGCGTTAGTGAGGTCATTGTCGGCAAGGCTATCAAGAAATACAACATTCCGCGGCAAAAGGTCATTATCATGACCAAGTGCTTCTGGGGTGTGGGAGAAACCCCTGACGTTCGCCATTTTATGTTGGGTAAGGCCCTCGAGGGCTCCAAGGACTACGTTAACCAACATGGCCTGTCCCGCCTCGCTATATTCAACGCGGTGGAGGCATCTCTAAAGCGCTTAGACACCGATTATATCGACCTGCTTCAGATCCACCGGTTTGACTACAACACCCCTATTGAGGAAACGATGAAGGCGCTGCACGATCTCGTCCAGTCGGGCAAGGTTCGATATATAGGCGCTAGTAGTATGTGGGCTGTGAATTTCGCCCGAATGCAGTTCGTTGCGGAGAATAATGGATGGACGAAGTTCATTTCCATGCAGAATCATTACAACCTCCTCTACCGCGAGGAGGAGAGGGAAATGAACCGCTTCTGCAACGACACGGGCGTCGGTCTGATCCCATGGGCGCCTCTATGCCGAGGCCATCTCGCTCGTCCGCCTTCAGCATTCGGCACCACCGAGCGTAGCAAGCTCGAGAAGGACACGTCACCAGGCTCACATGGCACTGTCGAGCCGGATTTGACAATCATCAGCCGCGTCCAGGAGATAGCCGAGAAGAGGGGCTGGAAGATGAGCCATGTAGCATTGGCGTGGATCAACAAGAGAGTCGCTAGTCCCATCATCGGGTTCTCGAGCATAAACAGGATCGATGAGGCTCTCGATGCAAGGGGGAAGACTTTAACAGAGGAGGAAGAGAAATATCTAGAGGAACTGTACGAGCCGAAGAAGATTGCCGGTCATAACTAAACCCACTCCCGTGGGGGATACTTGGGTGTGCCATCAGGTTATACTAGCAATAGTCACATGCCTATGAGTTAAGTCACAAGCAAGTTGCATAGGAATTCGGATATGAATAGGTACGACATATACGACATGCCTAAGGCGGATCCTTGTGAAATTATGTACTGAAAGGCTTGATCTCACTGATGTAAACTAGGTATGTGATAATTCTCGCAGCTTATTCCGGCCCTCATTTGTAGTATGTTGCCGTCCGGACATGGAATCTACAAAAGGCATATAAACATTCTAGGAGCTACCCACTGAGCACCTAAGTATTTAACTAAGTAATCATTAGTATGGATCTGGCTTTATTTCATGATGTATATATGTTGCTTCACCCAATCAGCTCGATCAAAGCTGATTTACATTGATATAAGCAACTTTGGCTTTCTTTGCTACCTGTCAGATAACCTCATGAATAACTGGGGCTCTTCATTCCAAGGTGATATTAACCCCTTTTGTTCTATAGCATGTCGGCTGTATAGAGAACCTGAAGGTGTTAGTATGCGAAGAAGCCGCCTTTTACTAGCATACTGTATCGTAGTGCGATTCAAAGAGATACAAAGACACAATGAACAATAACTTGTGCATATCACATCCAAACCTTGGAAATTTTAAAGCTTGAAACAGACGGACTGGAGCCTTTTTGGTGCAGCAAAGATGGTGATTAGACTGGCCCCTTCCTGGGAGCTTTAGGCATAAAGATTAGAATTTGTATTTAACTGAGAGAGAATATCCGCATCTTCAATAGGATAATACCCTTTACGCAACACCATCTATAGTGTATCCTACACCCACTTCAGAATCCAAACCATTACTTAAGTCTAAAGTATACTAATTCCATACACGTCGCTATGGCTTCCGAAGGTAGTGCATCATCACCTAACAACCAGTCGACTAGCCCAACCCGAGCTACCACCTCCAACCAAGACAGCCATAGTAATAAAGACGACCGTAACCGAGAGGTCCTACGTCTCCATGGCTTCCGCAGCTCTGCGACAGGTAATGACCTTGCATTATTAGCAGGGCGTGCCGGGAAATGGCTCGCAAGCATCCCCGATGCTAACTCTTTGACCACTTTCGAGCCCTTCTACTTCTTCTTCTATGGCACGTTGCAACTTCCGAGAATTCTGAAGTCCGTGTGTAACTTGGGAGATTCCGAGCCGGAATTGAAGTCCGCCTCTATCAAGGACTGGGAAAGTAAGTTATGACTTTTGATTGCTTTTCGGCTTCATCCCCTTTCTCGAGAGCATGTATATCCTGTTTGCATATGTGTTCATAAACCCTGAATTTAAGACTCCATTTTACTAATTCGACATGATGTAGTCATGCTATGGAGTGTATATCCAGCTCTGGTTCCTAAGGCAGGCAACGTGGTGAAGGGCATGTACTGGAAATGCGACAAGCCCGAATACGTCGGTCGTCTTTGCTGGTACGAGAGCGGTGCCTATCATATGGAGTACTGCACGATCACTACGGATGAAGGAGAAGTAATCGAAAACGGACGCACCTTCGTCACGACTATCGATCGAAGCAATCTTATAGAGGGCAGCTTCGATCTCGAGACATTCATGAAGATCTCTGAGAATTATTAAGCGTCATCTCAAAGGGGAAAATCTTCTAGGTCTACTCGGGCCTAAACGAAAGGCGATCGATACAGAATTTACTATTTCTTATACGTGTATGATAACTCAATGTGTAAAGGTCCTTATTGAATCTCGTCTAAGGACTGTCTCAAATCATACTGGACTCCGGGATTGTCTTTATAGAGTATGTACCACTACTAAATTTTAGACCTCGTAACCTCGTAAGAATAGGATGATCAACGATTCTCTTTTAGATGCCGTGAATATAGAAAATGGACTTGGACCTGTTTCTTTTATGTAGTGTCTTTGATGCAAACCCGACAAATGCTTTATGTGAAATGTACATAAAACATCACTGACATCCCAGCTGCAAGAACGTCTCTCATATTACCCATTTAGGAAAGATTCTTAGACGACCCAATCAATATTCCTACGTACTAGGTAGCTCCTGTACTTTTCCAATTAGGGTTAGTACGGATCTCGGATAGCAACGTGAACGTGGGTTGATGGAGACTGCAAGAACATTCTCGATAACGATAAAGTTCCAAATCGCGGGGCAGCACCCGTTCCAACTTTGAACAAAATAATATGACAAGGGAGAGCTCATGTTGATTAAACCTTGCGTCTCCTTCAGCTCCCGTAATATTTTCTGAATGCTCAATTGAGAAAGACTAATCGCGTACTTTTACTCAAAATGCCTGTGGACTACAGCAAGTGGGTAAGTAACCACCAATTCTCCTGCAAGGGTGGCTCTGAAGGCTGAAGACTGAGGACTGAGGACACTGACGTACATCCCTTCTAGGATGCCCTGGAGCTCAGCGATGACTCCGATATTGAGGTCCATCCAAATGTCGACAAGCGCTCCTTCATTCGCGCCAAGCAGAACCAAATCCATATGGAAAGGCAGCAGCGCAAGCTCCAGATCGAGACCCTAAAATACGAACGTCAGGTCAACGATGGCTTAATGAAGAGGATATCAAGTCTTCTAAGCGCCCTCAAAGCTCATGCCGCCGACGCAGAGACACGAAACCCGGGCGAAGTTGCCTTCCAGGCTGTCATGGAGTCTGCCGGAAGCCCTGAAGACGACAAGCCACCCGCTCGACCGGAAGGCGTCCATGCCAAAGAGGAGCAGCCGCCGTCATACACCAAAATGATGGCGACATTGCTGGACCAAGTGAACAAGGAACTCGACGAAAAGAAACCCGAGAATCGGTACACTGCCATGGTTGAAGAGATCGAAGTACATCTGAAGAAAGTTCAAGATTTACAGCAAGACCTACTGAAGAAGTTGGCAGAGTTGGAGAAAGAGGAAAGCCGCAAAATCACAAGCGAGAGCATCCACACAGGATTTAACAGTTCGCACATTACTAAGTCCACGCCATCTACATCCGGATCGAAGAAGGCCGACGACACAAAGGTAGAACTACTTAATCCCAACTTCTCACTAAACAAACCGGAGGAGTCGAAACCGTCCACTGCCGAAGATGACGATAAAGAGATCGAGGCGTCGGCGGATGCCAAGAAGTTCGCCCAGATCAAACCCGGTGACTACAGAGAAAGTCACGCCTTCATCGGTTCACACCCGCACATCCTGAGCGAAAAAGAGACGGACGGCCTTCTTGTGATGGCGTTTGATGCCCAACTGGAAGGAAAGGACGATTTCGCCCGACAGTGTGTACACCAAGCTCTACTACTGCAGTACTGCCGTGCACTAGGCAAAGATGGCGTTGCGCTTTTCTTCAAGCGTATTACTACCAAAGGCCACCAAGCGCAGGACGTTTTCTACAAGGACGTACAGGATACGTACTATAGGATCAAGAACCGAGCCGCCGAGATCAATGCTCAGAGGGCGGCCGAGGGCGGATCCGGCGAAGGAGTGGAGCAGATCCAATTGCACGCCGTCGAGCCAGGGACCGAGATTAAGATTCGGATTCCGCCCGAGAAGAGCGAGGATGCAGCCGAGAAGCGAGGCAGAGAGATCTTTGACGGCTTCTCCCCAGATATGAAAAAGGCACTGGAGTCCGGCAGCCTGGACAAGGTCAATGAAGTCCTGGGTAAGATGAAAGTTGAGGATGCGGAGGAAGTAGTTGGTCTTCTAAGCGAGGTAAGATCCCTCACGAATTGAAATATGTGGGCGTTATGATTTGCTAACAATAATGCAGGCCGGAATTCTTAGTGTTGAGGAACAGATAATTGACGCTACTACCGAGGAGGGTCAGAAGCATCTTAAGGAGATGGAGGAACAGGCTGCGTTGGAGTCTTATGCCGATGACCCAGAGTGATCATGCTGTTGTATATGTTCCTTACGGCGAAGTGACTGACACATAGGGGTGGCTTGGATACGTACTCCTTAGGAAGTAAAAGTCGTAGGTTTCTTTTTTTTTTTCGTTATGGAAGCATTACGAACGTTGTGATGGGCATAGCCGGTGGTTTAGTCGGGATTACCAACTTGCTACATTAATAGACAGCAGTTAGACAAAAGCAGGTCGTCCCCCTCTTCCATGTGCAATCGTGTCTATTTTTTTCGTAGATAACTGTGAGCTCGGACTCCGCACATCGGAGTTTACTCGTATGAGAGGTGATTTGTCGCTAATAACGGGGAAACAAGTTCGTGGCTGAGCTCATGATGTATACACGTAAGGACGCCAAGAAACGGGTTTCCAAACTACCTAACCCCTGATCATAAAGATCTAAATGGTTTATCTTTCTCTTTGTAGCAACATGTGGAGAGATAAAACCATAGAGAGTCAAATACGGTAGATGATCTATATACCTTAGGTATATCTACACTCTTTCTAGCACCTTCAATTGTATTTATTACGTCATTGCAGAGATGTACGGTATTACCTATGAAGATGCTCGTGTTCTAGAGAGGCCGCCCGGAATGCAGATGCCCAGACGTAGTCTGTAGCATTGAAAATGCATGAGAACCAACGGTAACTTGTTACCCATTAGGAACCATCTGCGTGGCAATCCCTATCGGTTGCGCGGCAGGGTGGATCCAATGTGGTTGGACCCTGAAAATCGAAGATGGCTTCCAATGAGAGAGAATTCAAGATTGCATCCATAGCTAAGAAGGTATTTGCCAAAAATAGGATAGGCGGTTCAGGTATTGACAAGATTGTTGCGGTACCCAGAAAGTTGGACGCTTGTGGCATCCAATGTGTTGCTGTGTTGCTGTGTTACAGTTTACAAGTCTTACGGTCGTAATTGAGATGAGCGCTGAATATCTTTATGTAATTGCATAATTACCTGTGTACCTCGTATGTACAAACCAGCCTCTGGACAACCTCGTCTTTTTTTTTTCTCTCCTTGTTTTCTGTTTTATCCAGCGGCAAACATTATCCGCCCTTGATTTCCTGATTTTCCTTTGCACATCGAAGCCCAATCGAGCACGTTCTTACAATTCGCTAACAAGCAAGAGTGTTGATCAGGTCCGTAATATCGGGACCAGTGCTAAATCCAAAACGGCTTAAATGTCGCGTCGCTGCGAAATCAAGCTGTTCTGGGCGGGTCTTGGGTCGTTTCAAGTTGAACAGAGGTGGAAAGAGGCTGACGACGCCCCCCTCGCGCCCCGTGGAGGCGCAGTCGATCTGTCGCCGGCTACAACCCATGCCACTCCACAGAATACGAACCACTGACAGTTGATCTAGAGGCTCTTTATGCCGCCTCCCAACCCAGCTACAGGGTTTGGGGTGGGTAAAGACACGCATTTTTGTACGATTCTCTCTCTTTTATGCTGTCGTATTTGTTATTTGTGATGGTTGGGTCTCCTGGCGAGTCTCTTTAGCCTTCTCCTTGCTGGGCTTGAAACAAGTAGGTGCTTCTCGTCCTTAAATGTAATACACCATCTACCTTCATTTCTGTAGGTTTATATCTCTTACTTTCGCTTCTGTTATTCTCTTATCTATCGTTCTACCCATAGACTGTTAGAGCAGTCAGTCTCTTTCGTTTCCTTATCGCAGCCACATACAAAATGGTTCCTTCGTTATGTACATTCTTCACTACTGCTGCTGCTCTGGCAGCAACGGGCTATTCTTTACCACAGGATGGTAATGGGTTTGGAGGTTCGGCTTATTCTTCGACATCTCCCTTTGCGGTAGCAAGCGCTAGTTCAACGGCATCTGCTGCCGCCTCAACATCAACGATAGCTTGCAACAACTCACCCGACCTGTGTACCCGCTCATATAACAACATCACTCACATGGGTGCCCATGACTCTGCATTCCTCCGAGACGAAAGCACAAGCAACTCAATAGCTGGCAACCAGTACTTCAACGCAACTGTTGCTCTAGATGCCGGGCTCCGATTGCTACAGGCACAAGTCCACGATAAGGACGGCGCCATCGAATTATGCCACACATCCTGCAGTCTACTGGATGCCGGCACGCTCCAGGACTGGTTAACACCCATCAAAACCTGGATGGATAACAACCCCAACGAGGTAGTGACTCTCCTCATCGTCAACTCGGACGGCAAAGACGTAGCCGAGTTTGGAACCGCCTTTAGCGCTTCGGGGATCGATACATATGGGTACACGCCGTCGGGCACTAGCTGGCCAACGCTGCAAGAGATGATCAGCGCCAACACGCGGCTAGTGACCTTCATCGCCTCCATCACAGCCAACAGCCAGTACCCTTACCTACTATCCGAGTTCGACCATGTCTTCGAGACGCCTTTCGAGGTGACGTCTCTCTCGGGCTTCAACTGCACCCTTGACCGTCCCTCGTCTCAGAGCTCAGCCGGTGCCGCCATTTCGGCCGGGCTTATGCCTCTTATGAACCACTTCAAGTACAACCTCCTCGCTGCGTCGATCGAGGTTCCCGACGAGGACAACATCACTACGACGAACAGCCCGTCGACTTCTACCGTGGGCAACCTGGGCCTGCATGCCCAAAACTGCAACCAGCAGTGGGGTATCAAGCCGACCTTCATACTAGTTGATTTCTTCAATATGGGCCCCGCCATCCAGACCGCGGATAACTTAAACGGTATCACGGCTGTAGGTCGGAAGACTGTCACCCAAACAACATCGGCGGTAACAACCGCTGCCGCCGGTCCTAGACGCCATGGCCTCGGTATGGGTGCCGGAGCTTTAGTCGCCTTTATCGTGGCTGTTTTAGTCCTTGCTTGATGAGTTCTTAGATATGCGAATTGCTTGTACGGGATGAAAAGTAGTTGAAGGGGCAGGTTTTGCTTTGTTTGACTGCATAGCGTTGGCGTTCATTGTGTTTGGAGGGTACATATAGGCTAGCATCGGAGCATAGCCAAGCAGGGGCTATCACACGATTAGAATGCATGCAGGAAGCTAGGTTATAAAATGCGCTCTGAGATATGCTTTGGAGTTATATAAGACTCCTGATTACATAAAAGTACCTAGGTAGATAGACATAATTGGAATGGCTCATTTGGAGCCTTCGAATTAGATACCCGAGACTGACTTGTCTTGGAGAGATATCACCTTCCCTTTCATTGTCCTTAATCCTATCAATTTTCCCAGTGATCATTGTTTTTGAAATAAATGAGCCATAATAACAATAATAGGTATGCTTACAGTAGCCCGTTTCAATTTCCATACGATTATTTCTATTTGTTTGTGTTCGACCGTACTATTGTATTGGGAACTGAACTTGTGGTATATGGCACTTCATGATGTAGAAATGGCATTGCTGACACTGTTTAAGATTTGCAATAACAGTAATATTGCATTGGGTATCTTGCTACTGATTGAGTTCCCTATCCGAACCCAGAACGCCTTTTGCGTCACGGCCTTCTTTGCTGTGCCCAAAGATTGATGACAAACCACCCTGAATAGAGTCCCAAATTTGATAGGTACTCCTCCGCAGACTGGTATCTTATTGTACACTCCACGTCCATCTATGCCGTCTTATCAATGTAAGTCTATTGATACCCTATGATGCCTCTTCGCCATTTGTCGCGTCTTTCATTGCCACATCGTCGGTAGTAGCCGTGGAATCCCCATTTGCTCCATTTGTTTTTCCTGCAGTTCCATATATGAACGACTCGAGTGCTTTGTATGTCTCCTCTAGATCATCATTCGTTATGATGGCATCGTATGCACCCTCAGACTTTGAGTGCTCGAGATCTTCCTCGGCGATTTTGAGTAGACTTTGTACTTGCTCTTCTGGAACGCCACATGTTTTTAGCCGAGCTTCTAGACCCTCCATATTGGGTGGTGATATGAAGATGACCCTCGCAGAATAGCCATTATCTTTGGCCATTTGAGCGCCCTGGAGCATGGTTAGCTGATGGCGCTGATGTAGTGCAATCACATTCGAACTTACTTCGCGGTCAAGTTCAATAATAGGAACTTTTCTAGACTCCACCAAAGCTTCGGCAACCTTCCGACTCGTCCCGTAGTCGACTCCATCTCGGTTGGTGAACTCAAGAAAGTAGTCGCCGTCCAAGATAGTGTTGAATGCCTTGGAATCTACAAAATGGTAATCTTGACCATCGACCTCTCCGTCGTTGGGGCTCCGAGTGGTGTGCTGAATGACTTTCCCAAATATATCATTGCGTCTCTCTAGGAGCATCGAGATCAACGTTGATTTGCCGACTTTGCGTGGTCCCGTCAAAATGATAGGTCGTTTATCTTCAGGTGCCTGGTTGTTTCCGATTCCGTCTTCCTGACGTTCCTCTGTATTTGACTGTTCCTGGAAGATGACATCGACTTTTTGCCAATCGTCGATCTTATCGAAGACAGCGAGTTTCGATCTCCGAGCGATCCTGATCGCTCTCCAGGTCTTACTAGCCTTCGCTTCCAATATTTCAGACTTTTCCTTCTCTGTATTTGTGAAGTCAAGATCGAGGTCATCTCTAGCTATCTTCTCTTTGAAGACGCTTAAGTCAGGGAGTTTCCATCTTGCTGGGTCCTTTAACTTGTCCATGGCTGTTTCACTGTCTTCTTCCTTCAGGAACTCTAGAGAGAGTGAGCCCATGGGTATAGCCCGTAGTCTCTTATTAGTTGCGATACGCCTCGCACTTGCTTTAGCTTCGTTAAAATCGGCGGGCGAAACAGGATCTCGCTTAATAGGCGGGCAGCTTTCGACTTTCCAACGGACCCAGCCCTTGTCCCTTGAGATGACGCTCTCAACCACACGGAAGAAGAAGTACCCATCACTTTCAGCCTGAATATAGGTAGTGATTCTGTCTTTCATGGATTTCGCCCATTTTGCCTGGGAATGGTTAGCGACCATAACATGGAAGAGTTTCTTCTGGGACTTACATCATCGTCTCCCAGCTTTTGATCAGCATATATCACTGATCTGTTTTGAGACTTGATATTGGCGAGTTTTGCTCTAGCTTGGGGAGTAAGGGACAAGAGGAAATCTAGCACGATGAAAGCTTGAATGAGGATGTGGCGTCTGAAATATAGATCGCTTATCTATGAATAGAGTTAGAGAGCCTATAGTCGCATTAGCACGAAAATGAACTAAACGTACCTCTAGCTCGAAAAGCTCTCTGCTTGTAAGGTATTTCGGGTTGTTGGTGCTACTGCGGAGATCCTCGTCGGTTTCCGAGTGCTTTCTCTTTTGAGGTGTTATCTTGCTATCGTCGGAACCCTTCGAGCTCCTCTGGAGCTTCTCAACTGTCTCAAACGCAGTCATTGTCGCTTCCAAGCCGTTTTTGAACTTGACCAACTGGGTAGAATCAAAGAGTGCCGTTGGCTGACTGAAGTAATGCTGAAGTGACCAGAAGACGGGGTACAACGCATTCGTGTCAAGAGGCTTCTCCGGTGCCGCCTTGTTCTTCGCGTCGAATGAAACAGCCTTGGCTGTGGACTTGGAATCGTCTTTTCCATCCTTCACAGAACCGGCTTCGGTGTCCACCTCCATCTTATCCGTCGAGTCGTCGGGCTCGGCTGGCGTGTCTTCATAAGTTGTGACGTTCTCGACATGGTACTCTCCGCGCAAGTTTACTGAGCTCCTATCTCCGAGAGGGAAGCATTGAAACATGAAGATGAAGACTCGACCACAGAAAGCTGTATCTTCAGCGCGTGACAGTCGACGTAAAAGATCGTTGCAAGATCTGAGGATAACTAATTTCTTGGAATTGAGGTTATGCGCTATTATCTGCTCTCTTCGTGACTCGAGGTAATCGAATATTTTGCGGCATCCTGCGGTCGTCTGACTGTCGAGGAGCTCCTCCACGAGCCAGAATAGGAGGGCATGGTCGCATTGCTCGCTATCGGATAAGACCGAGAGGAAGTCAAAGAGGTTCCAGATTTGGACGAATTCAGGTGAGTCGATTGAAGTTTCGGCCTGGATACTGTCAGCCGTCGAGGGACTGATATAGGGATTGGGAATTCACTACTAACAACTAAGCTACTAAAGACATTTCGTGCAGCTGTTTCTACGACTGCGTACTGGCGAGCCTTCTCAGAACCGAGGTTGTCTGATACGTAGTCCGAAGATGCGCATGGGAAAATGGTGGGAAGTTGGGAGAGTAAGCCGTCAAAATCCGCTTTTGTAAGAGGAGGCTCGATTGATGCGCTCGGCTTGAGAGATTGCGCTTGATCCAAGGCACCCTTCAGTAGCGCCGTGAAGGCGTCTACTTGGGGTACTCCGTAACCTGGATTTATCGAAGAAGGCATTCTGAATCTTGCTAAGAGTGTCACTCGGAGGGCGTCTTTCGATGGTGGTTGGGGATGCGCAGGTTCTAGCCGACTTGTAGTCGACTTGGGTGCGCGAGATGGAATTTAGTAAATGAGCTGAAGAATGATTGTAGAGAGGTATGTTTATTATATCCAGATATTGAACATTTCGGACAAGATCATTGCGAGTGGATGTTTGGGAAGTCTTTGTCGAAACAACGCAGAAAACGGCTTCTCAAATAAATTGTATGCAGAAAGAGAGAAGGCTGAGCTTGAGCTTCAATCGAGATACATGTATGTACCCTGATAAGGTAACTTTAGCTAAGGTACATACGGTAGGTAGTTCTGCTGTAGCTGACCGCCTAAGTTTACTGGGTAGGTGCAGGGGTTAGAGTTATCGTGCATGATGTGGCGTTGGATTATGTGACGTATCGATAAAGGGAAAATATCAAAGAGGTGAGCGATAAGCAATACCAACCAATAATCAACAAAGGCACGCGACAAGGCTGAGCTTCGAAACCAAATCGTTTGCGCCACAACGTAAAATCCCCGTATTAACCCCATCTAGGTAATCTTCTATAATATCAATATATCACACCTAGATAGAGCTTGACGCCTGCGCTGTCCAAGCTCATAAGCTAGGCATAGAATCTCTCGGCACATCGCCGGGGCAGTCTATAAGCCATGCCGACCGCGAAAAGGCTAAAAAGCGACGCGAAGTCCAAGTCGCGCGATACCGAACCGCGACCGACTATTGCCGATTTGGAGGGCGAGAGCGAATTTGCACAGCTAGCGAGGCAGCATTGGCTGAAGGCGACCAAGCGAAATACAAGGGTCAAAGTCAAAAATGAAGTATTGAAGCGCAGCATCTGGGATGTGCTTGAAAAAGATAACTTCCCTTATAAATCATTACTCGTCCTAGAAGGACTCCAAACTCTCGAAAGTTATCTATGGCCTGGCTATTCTGAAGACTCGTCGAATTTCCATGTCCTCCTGATAGTCCTTATTACGAATGTCAAAGCGAGGGAAAGACTTGAGACATGGAGCATCTTCGAAGACCGGCCCGCCGAGTTCTCTAGCCTATTCACTCGCATCCTCTCCATGAGCCTCGACCAGACGCTATCTCTAACGATACGAACACATTTACTATGCTTCATGATATATGCCTTTCAGAGCCTCGATTGGGCGAGTGTGCGAAAAGAATGTGCTCCGTTAGTTTCTATAGGCATTTGGCACAATCTTTCGA
Source organism: Hypoxylon sp. CO27-5 (assembly GCA_002120305.1). NCBI lineage: Eukaryota > Fungi > Ascomycota > Sordariomycetes > Xylariales > Hypoxylaceae > Hypoxylon > Hypoxylon sp. CO27-5. The sequence continues at coordinate 82,489 of KZ112475.1, forward strand.
CTGAGTCGAAGCGAGAAAGCAAGCTAGGACAGAACAACCAGCTCCGGAAAGCCTGGAAAGCGGCAGCCAAACGATATGAATCAGCCGATGATGCGACGAAAGCTCGACTGCGATTTGAGAGGGCCTGGCTTTACACCTTAACATTAGATTTCCTACGCTTGCTCTATGACGAGAAGAGGAAGGAGGAGCACGTACTCTATTGTGAGCGATTCGTTGAGTTTGTTTCCGACTTACTGAGCCAACTTCCAACAAGACGCTATGTCAATACTTTATTACAGGACTTGCACATATTGCCTGCTCTGCGACTTTCACCGATGTTCAGCGATGAAGAGAACGGTTTACTTCGTGATCAGTGTTCGCTGTTGAGTCACTATGTGCATTTCACTATCGATGATCAGACAGGCGTCCAACACAGTCCCACAGAAGCGTACGATAAACATTGTGCGGAGCTCGCAAAACTCCAACGAGTAGCCTTGAGACATTTCAAAGACAAGTTGACAGTATTGGCCTTGTCAAACTATGGGTCTATAGATAAAAGGAGCGAGCTTGAAAATCTCCTAGAGGCTCTTACAGACGAAGAGACTAAAAGGCTTGCGGCTTTACTTGAGCTTAGAACGGAATATCCGGAATCGGTCAGGGTTCCTATCGACCGTACCTTCTTGACTGAGGTACTCCTGTCCACCTATGAGAAGCGCAAGACATTCCAGGAGGTTGCTCGAGATATGAGCATTCTGCCGACTGAGGATAGTCTTTTCGACCAAGGTTTACTCAGAACGGACAATTATGACGGGTCCAAACCCCTTGCACTTCCCAAGCTTAGACTACAGTACTTGTCAGTAGGTGACTTCTTATGGCGAGCTCTAGTTCTTTACCGATGTGAGGCTTTTTACGGCATCAGAAAAGATATCGGTGATGCGTTGAGGCGGTTAAGACCTGAGTCAAGGCGTCCAGGGGAGACAACGTTTGCCGGCTTCTCAAAGATGGCGCTCCCCATATCTCGTCCGTCCATTCTAGAGGTTGTGCCAGCGCTTGTTGGTGATGATAAACCGTCTGTGGTTAACGCCGAGGTTTCACTCGACGTACGTAAACTCGCCGATAACGTTCGAAGGGAATGGGATTCATTGCGTCCCGACGATGTAGTGTTTCTCGTTGCAGTGGATGCTTCTGTGTCCAAAGCTATTTCTAGTGGAAGCAACTCCACGATTTCCGAAGCACAGAAGCTGGGATTGATCTCTGTTCGGTGTGCAGAAATCGCCCAGGTCATGGACGATAAGGGGAAATCCATTAGAGATCCAGCTGCTTACTTTAATGGTCACAACCGATCTCCAACGAGAAAGGTGCAACTCAGGTTAGACCCGAAGACTTACAAGGAAGACATGGATCGAACCTCGAGAGGCAAACCGGACGTATACGAAAGGATTAACCTCATCGTTCGACGAAGTGGCAGAGAGAATAATTTTAAACCAGTGTTAGAGTCCATCCGTAGCCTTTGCCTTTCCGAAGTCCCCCTTGCATCATGGCTGCATGAGAACTTCCTTGGCTACGGAGACCCTGCTGGTGCCACATATAAACATCTCCCGAACCGGATTGCAAAGCTCGATTTTAGGGACACTTTCTTGGATTGGCAACATCTGGTTGCAAGCCTGCCTGGGAAAACTATTGAGCCAGGAGACGATGTGACTGCAAGCTTCGGTCCTCCTTACGTACTCGAGTCAGTAGATAAGCCTCCAGAAGAGAAAACCACCAAACCTTCTAAGAAACGAAGAAGAGATGCCGAGCCTTCCCTTATCGCCGAGGTTGAGACGTACAAGGTTTCTACATACAAGCCACCCAACACTGGTCCATACCCTGTTGATGCCCCCAAGCTAAATAGCATTCGCTTCACACCTGCTCAAATCGATGCTATCATATCAGGGACTCAACCTGGACTTACAGTCATCGTTGGACCGCCTGGTACTGGCAAAACTGATGTTGCGACTCAGATCATTAATAATATCTATCATAATTTTCCCGAGCAGCGTACTTTACTCATTGCGCATTCTAACCAGGCATTGAATCAACTGTTTGCCAAAATTGTGGCTTTGGACATCGATGAACGTCATCTTCTTCGTCTTGGCCATGGCGAAGAAGATCTCGACACTGATGGAAGTTTTAGTAAACACGGACGAGTCGAGTCTTTCCTTGAGATCAGAGATCGTTATCTACAGGAAGTCAACCGCCTAGCAGCCAGTATAGGCGCTCCTGGTGCTCATGGGAATTCTGCAGAGACAGCGGGGTATTTCAATTCTGTCTATATCCAACCGGCCTGGGCCAAGTTCACTGAAGTAGCCAAAGCGGATGATTCTTCGGCGGCTGACATTATCGAGGCTTTCCCGTTCCACAACTACTTTTCCGATGCTCCTCAACCCCTGTTCCCCCCCGGGAGTGATCGAGAAACGGTTCTAGATATAGCCAATGGCTGCTACCACCATATATCGAAAATCTTCTCTGAGTTAGAAGATGTCTTGCCGTTCGAGATACTTCGCCGAGACAAAGACAAGGCCAACTACCTTCTAACTAATGAAGCTCGTATCATCGCCATGACGTCGACACACGCCGCGATGCGTCGTACTGAGATTGCCTCCCTTGGCTTCCACTATGACAATGTTGTCATGGAAGAGGCGGCGCAAATCACGGAAGTTGAAAGCTTTATTCCTTTAGCCATGCAAAAGCCCGAAAATGGACAGATGGCACTACAGAGAGTCGTCCTCTGCGGTGACCACTACCAGAATTCACCCGTCATCCAAAGTCTTGCCTTCAGGCACTACGCCAACCTTGAACAATCCCTTTTCTCCCGATTCGTTCGTCTTGGAATACCAGTCATCACACTCGATCAGCAAGGTCGTGCACGTCCATCCATTGCCGCGTTGTACCAGTGGAGATATCCCCACCTCGGGAACTTGCCGCATGTCGAAACCCTGAAAGAGTTTCAGACCGCTAATGCTGGGTTTAAGTATGATTACCAGTTCATCAACGTTCCCGATTACAAGGGGCGTGGAGAAGTGGAGCCGACACCTCATTTCATACAAAATCTAGGCGAAGCAGAATATGCCGTCGCCATTTACCAGTACATGCGACTTCTAGGTTATCCTGCATCTAAAATTAGTATCCTTGCTACCTACGCTGGTCAGCGGGCGCTTATCAAAGATGTATTATCTCTTAGATGTGCAAATAATCCTATATTCGGTTTGCCCAAGATGGTGACAACTGTGGACAAGTATCAAGGCGAACAAAACGATTGTAGGTGGCTCCCCACATCGCTAAGTAGTCATGTCTAACCTTGGATAGATATCATTCTCTCACTCACACGTACATCGAGGGTCGGCTACCTTCGAGATATTCGGCGCCTGACGGTAGCACTCTCCCGTGCCCGGCTTGGCTTGTATATCCTTGGTCGGAGGGAAGTTTTCGAAGCGTGCTACGAGCTGCGTCCAGCTTTTGAGCAGTTACTTAAACGACCAGACAAACTTATTCTTGCGACTGGTGAGATGTGGCCGTCAGAGCGTATCCAAGCGGAGGAAGACGGGGTTGCTGTGCCTGGCGAAGCCGTAATGGAAGGTGTTGAGCATCTAGGCCAATTTGTATACGAAATGACGAAAACAAAGATAATGCAACTGCGCGCAGAGCGCGGCTTACCAGAGACGGCCGACCCTGTCGAGCAGGGTTTGAAGCCCATCACCGAGGAAGACGAAGTCGGTTACGTTGACGCAAGTGATGGAGAAGACGAAGCTGACGGGGATATCGTTCGAGATGATGGAATCGAAACTGGTGAAGCGTAATCAAGGGCAGTCTAATTGATAGTATAGGTGCTAGGGCGACATAATATAAATTTGTATGCGGAGGCTCTATTGATAGCTTTGACACAAAGCACGAGGAATTGGGGTCCCGTACATTAGGAGTATTCACAAAAGTTATAGCTACTGCATAAGAGCAGATTCAACTGACATTATAGAGGTCTTGTACTACTAGATTTATGCGAAATATGCATACAAACTGGTGAGAGTAGTTCTGTGCTACGCAGATGACGTGAGTGTTCTAACCTAGGAGAAGCCGCCATACGTATGCTCGAAGCTGACGCACCAATGATGAGGGCCGGGCATCAGCCCTGTTCCACTTACCCCCCGTTAGGGCTGTAATGGGGCTTCAACCGTGGCTCTGGTCCCACCAATCTTGTCACAGTATATTCTATTGCACTAGAAACCGTTGGGCTTTCTTTACCAATGGAACGTCTTGGGATGGACAGCTCTATTTGTATACAAGTTATGTACACAATAAGGTCATCTAATGAAGTTCGCACCTCTACGTTAGGTACGCAAGCAGTGTATTTTAAGCAACGAAATATCTACGAAAAGAGCGAGATTTTTTTTTCCTAATACGACACTACCAGTTGCCAATTAGATAGGTGCTTGAGTCATTACACGTGGACAGATCCGATCGATATTTTATGTTTATAGGCGGCTCTGTGAATCACACCCGGATTCTAGAACAAAAATCTGACTCGTCACAACTCGGGTCGGGGCGTGGGCGACTATCGACGGCCAAAGTCGCGCCATGCCCATTGTATATATATCCATACGCTTCCATGCATGATCCATTCCTGCGCTCCTGCTCTCTAGGAATCGATTTGGGAGACTAGTTTACCTCCAATCTGCGTCATCGAAGTAGGTTGTGAGTCAAATTTCGCAGTTACAATGGCGCAGCTGACTGGTCATGTTTTTGGCTAAGCAGCACTGCATACATGGAAATTCATCCCACCTTGTCGGAGATAAGTATTATGAACGAGTAGAACAGCTTATTATTAGTACATGGGTTTAGCAGAAGTTAAAAAAGCATAGTTGTGGACGTATTTAGACAGGGTAGTAGTAGGTAAATGTAAGCTTTAGGGCTTTGGAGATGAGTGAATTAATTAATCCGTTTAACCATAATGTTCGAAGGGGAATCCAAAATCGGGCGACTGCATATGCCTACATGTACCTATTAGAGTATCGACCCGAGATGGGAGAACTCGCTCGCTCGGTGCAGAAACAGAACAATGCGCGGATTGTACGACGGCAGAAAAGGGTGATGCCCGTATCTTAAACGAAGAATTAGGTACGTTGGCTCTTGTATAAAAAAATAAAAAATAAAAATTAGGGAGCTGATACATCCCTTCATTAGAGGTTATATCCGACTGCCATGTATTGGCAATAGCATGTGAATCCACGTTGTGGTATTTAATGTCCACGTTTAGTTGTTTTTTTCCTCCTCTAGTTGTCATGATGGGAAAAAAAAGGAATACGTCGAGGTGACCGAGAAGAACGGTCCCACATACTACATGTAAGTGAAAAGTCTTCTATTACGATATATGTATTCTCCTCGGGTTGCCTATCCTAGAAAACATGCGTCTCATAGATGGGACGATTTGATGGATGTGCGAGCGATCGATAGTGTATCATTAGGTTGCCAGGTAGCCACGGGAAGCATGGATGGCAAGCACTATGACTGGTGTAGGACAAGAATAACCTATATTAGCTAAGCGTTTTAGGTATATCCCTCGAAAGGAAAGGGAGTGTACATGTAGTTACTGATTTGAAGATAGATACTATTTTTATACAATAAGTGTGTATGTTGGTAGATACTAAATAATAGAATTTACAGGACTTGAAAGCAACCCTTGGTGAGATACATACGAAGGGCGAATAAAAGTTGACAAGATCGAGCTAGATGGGATGGGCGAGAAACTAGTATATATGTACCAGAGGTAGGATATCTCAACAACATTAGCAAACTAGCGAAGTATGTATATTCAGGAGCGGGCATACATACACCATATGTAGGTAGGTGTATATGCTTAAGGCATGACTACTGCATCCAAAATAACATTAGATATCACAGATACCTGTAGGCAGTCGGTCATGCAAGCGATTATAATGAGTAACCATCACCAATACCTCAGTTTAGGTTTTGTTCGGACTTAGGAGACAAGATAATTCCTAGGCGCGATATTCCAGAAACGCGGGGAGTATTATTACATGTACATAGTAACTATGTAAAGACGGTTTTGTGGATGGGTGGGAGCGAGGGCAAGATGTTCACACATGCACCTTCAGTGACGGAACCAGTCGGCCACAAACGAGTATGTACATATTTTTATCGGTGTACCAGGAGGCAAAATTCATGGAATAGGGTAAATAAAATACATAAGCAGTAAAACGCAGACAAGACATAATCTCTGTTAACTGTTTCTGTCCCGTAAATATTTTTCAATGTGAAAATATGCTGTTTTTATATGGTAACTACATGTACCTGGTATGTATCTACAAGGAATATAAGAACATGACTTCCTAGGAAGTGGGATGTAAATTATTTTGATACATGTAACGAAGATACCATAATTGCGCCCACCTGGAAAAAAGGGACCCACATCAGTAAAGAGCACAGGCAGACTGGGTAAGTACTGAGACAATGTATTTTATGCGTCGTGGTACTTGCGGGAGCCCACAATTCTTAAAAGATGGATCCAACTCAAGTCCTCACAGTGGGCAAATTAGGTACCTCTTTGTTAGGTGCACGGTTGGCCTAAACTCCAGGTGCCCATAGTGCTCGTTGTGCACATTAGCCCCATTAGCCCGTTAGCTTAGATGGCAGGTACGGTACTTCGGAGGTAGCCCTTGGGAGTAGATAATAATAATTAGTGCCCCCCCCGAGAACATTGGCCATATGTGTGGTGTGTGTACCTCTGTAGTGGTGTGAGAACCAGACCCAGTCGCAAACCCAAGCCATTTTTCCCCTTCCCAGAAATTTCCCATCATAATTTTTTTTTTCTTCCTGCACCACCTTTTTGATCATAGATCAACCGCACAACCTTGGGAAGACACTCTTTCTGAAGGTTGTAATTTTTATCCTCCTTGAACTCTCCATCGAGGACGGACCTTTTTTGTATTCTCTGCATTTCTTTACAGGGAATACATCTCTCCACTCAATTAATACCTCTCCGCGACGAGATACATCGACAGGACTCTGTGCGCGCCCGTGCCGTAAAGAACCTCATCGTCAATCTCTCCTTCTCACGACCCTCCATCGTCGGCTATCCTAGTCTATACCAGGAACCTTCGACCTTCTTCGTTTGTTTACGACGACGCTCTTTTTCTATCATTCCGCTGACAGATACCCGTTTCGCCCTCACTTTTTTCAACACTTCCACGAACAAACCCGAGCTTTGTTATCAAAGCTTAGTGTTTCTGTTCCTGTCAGTCGGGAAAAAGGCGACGACTAAACACACGCATCTTAATTTAATTGACGAAAACTATCTCGCTGAACCGAGATCCGAAAAACCGTCATTCATTTCTAGATTTGATAATACGGTCTGATCCGCTCCTGCAGCTTTCAACTCGGATTTGATATTCGATTATTAGCCGACCACCCTTTTTGCGAACTCGTCTCTTTCTTTCCTGCATCTAGGCGCGAAAGAGAGATACTCGACCAATATCATAGAAAAAAAACATTAAATCATTTGAGTACACGAAAACTCGGCTCTAGTAGCTCATAGAGTGTTACTTATGACTTCACCTGCCCCGAACCAACCCACCCCGGCGTCGAACAACAACACGGCCGCTTCGGCACCGTCATACGCTTCCGCTGCTGGTGCAGTAAAGAAGTCCTCGACGCCGGTTGTTGCTCCCGGCTCGAACCCCCCCGTTGTTGTGGCTGGAACCTCGGCTTCTACACCGCACCATGCGAAGTCGTCTTCGATATCGCCTATGAACGGCCGACCGAACATCATGCCCGCCATCCCGAATGTCCCCCCTGTCGTACACGGCACATCAAACGTCAACGGACTTGCCGACCACAGCCGAAAGAGTTCGGTTACCATGAGCGCGAACGGCCCCAACAGTTATTCGACGAACGGCGGTTCCGCAGGAGGCAAAGCGAACATTCAATTTGGCTATCAAGACTCGCCTGCCGCTGCACATAGCTCGCCCCAACCCGGATCGGCACCGATTCCTATTCCGGACAGTAACCCACGCGTAACCTCACCGCAGAACTCACCTTCACCTATCCCGCAGCCATCTGCTAGCGGTGGACGACCCCCCTCTGGTACTGCTCAACAGGGTATGACCTTTGGTAGTTTCGGTGGTGACAGTGATGTGAGTATAAAGACCCGACATCACTTCGTCCCCGATCGGAATACGCCTGATACTAATCTTTTTGAACAGCGCCCTCACATGCGAACTACTTCTGTCTCGCAAGATCCGAGCTTGGGATCGCAGCACACTCCTCATATGAGAAGAGGCTCAAATGTTAGCGACATGAGCAACCAGGGTCCTCCTCATATGGGCCGAGGTGGCTTCTCGTCCGCTGGCCGCGGTCGAGGGTTTTCGAATAATTCATACGGTCAAACAATGGGATTCCCTCCGAACACTTACAACAGAGGCCCCCAGAATTCTGGACGAGGCGGCATGGCACCTAATTTCGGAAACAACCGTCAGCAGCAGTATGGCACTCCGCCGCCGCAGCACCGAAGTCCAGCGCTCCCGCCTGCGATGCCGCAGCCGCCGAACATGCCCCCAGCGGGCATGCCCCCCTTCTACTACCCCCCTCCTCCTCTGGGGCCACAACAGGTACCACAAGTAAAACCCCCTACATCCTTCATTCCCCCCCATGAATCCACATTCCTCAAAGTTGGGAAGAAAAGAGGAAACCGTCGTGAATTGGAGAAGTCCTCAAATCACCACCGACGGACAGACTCTCTCAACAATGAGCACCATGACTTCAGTCAGAAGCCTCGACGCTATAGTAAGCGTCTGGATCAACGGTTCATCGCGGACGGCTTTCAGCGCCGTGGTTTAATTCCTTTCGACAAGATGGAAACACCACACGCTACGGAGCCTCCGATGATCCCTCTGCAACAACCTTTTCCTATTCTTTCGTCTCAGTTTACACCGAACTCTTCTGGGCGCATAGACCTGTCGCCAGAGAGTGGCAATTTTGATCGGCTGCTAACCACCACCAAACAGGGATATTATCCTCAGCATTTTGACCCTAACATGCGGCCTGGTATGCATGTGCCTGGATATCCAGTATATCCAATGCTTCACAACCAAGGCCAATCTCCTGTGCCTACTTTCCAGCAACCTTATAGCACGGGCCCATACAACGCCCCAGGTGCACAGCCAATGTCTCGAAACTCTTCGCAGGTCTCCACAGAACACCGACCCGCATCGAGCACTGGCCAAAGTCAGGCACCGGTTGTCGCTCAGGGCACTCCGCAACCCCAACCCGCGCAGATCAAACCGGCCGTTGTTGCTTCTCCTCAATTTAATCGACCGCCTAAAAAGAGCATGGCTATCACGATAAAAAATGCAGCTGGAGAAACTGTTGATCTTAGCAACTTGAAAGTACCAGCTTCGCCCGCACCGAGTAGCCAGCAATCAAAGACACCACCAGCTATAGTCTCTACACCCACTCCTCCTCCTAAGACATCAACTCCGAAACTTTCTACGCCAGCCCATTCCCGAGCCGACAGTGTAAATAACTCAAAGACAGCAGAGGAGGTGCGCAACGAGTTCAAGGAGAAAATGAAGCAAGCGGCTAGTGCAGATAAGGCGAAAGAGGAGGAAGCAGCCAAGGCAGCCGCAGAGAAGGCCAAGGAGGAAGAACGTCTGAAGGCAGAACAGAAGGCCCAAGAAGAGGCTAAAGCCGCCGAGGAAGCAAAGGCACGACAAGAAGCTGAGGAGAAAGAAAAGGCTGAACGTGAAGCGGCAAACACGGATTCTAAGAAGGAAGAAGCTCCTAAGGCTTCCGAAGAACCTGACGAAGAGGAGCTGGAACGAATCATCCGTGAAATGGAAGAAGAGGATGCGAGACGCGAGAAGGAAGAGGAAGAGCGTCGTGTTAAGATCGAGGCAGAAAAGGCTGCTAAGAAGAAAGCTGAGGAAGAGACACGGCTCGCAAATGCTGCTGAGAACGACCGTAAACTTCGTGAAGCTGAGGCGGAGATGGAACGCCTGGAGGAAGAGAAGGAGCGAAAGCGAGCTGAAGGGGCCTCCAAGCTCTCGGTCCAAGACCTCCTCAAGCAATCGTCCGGGAAAGAGACAGACAAAGCAGATACTCCGTCGACAAGTGAGGCTACTACGAAGCTAGCCAACCTATCTCTTAACGACAAGCCCTCTACCTTAACGGGTGTTAAGTCCACTCAAGGCGGACGTGGTCCCAAGCCGGCGGCTCTCAATCTTACTCCTCTTAACACCAAGTCGGTTGAGCCTCCCCAGCCCAGCGCCGCGCTCCAATCTCTTAAGACGGCGAGGCTTCTGGGCTCGAATTCCATCAAGGCAGATCTGTACCCTCCAGGAATTCAGTCACCAAATCCAGCTTTGAACGCCGCAGTCGCTAGGAAAGGTACATCGTTCAAATACGATTCTGCTTTCTTACTCCAGTTCCAGAAAGTTTTCACTGAACAGCCTTCTCTTGATTTCCATCAGCAAGTGAAGAGCCTCATTGGTGATAGCGATGGTGGGCGTTCTGCGTCTGTTCGAACACCTGCCGGTGTCTCCAACCGACAGAACTCTAGGACCGGTGTCCCTGGTATATCCGGCTTCGGCAACTTTGCTACTTCTGTCGGCCGAACATTACCACCCGGAACTACCTCCGCAGAGCGGTTCCAAATGAGCAGTGGCGATAAGCCAAGGGCGCCGATCAACCCCATGGCCAGCTTCACGCGACCTGGTGGTGTATTCCCTGGCGGTAGCCAAATGGCACGTACGCCGTCCAGCTCTAACATGAGTATGCCTCACTCACCGCGGCAAGGAAGTCGTCGAAATGCTAGCAAGCAAAGTACTTTCAATGCCAAGGCGGAAGCTCAGGCAGCTAAGACCATGCCTCTTACCCAAGGCATGAAGATCGAGGCTCTTAGCACTTCATCAACGGGTTGGAAGCCGATCAGCATTGGCAAGGCAGCACAACCTGCCGCCCCCGCGCAAGCTACTGGCCTCCTTGATCCATCCATGGTCCAGCGTAAGGTCAAGGCTGCTTTGAACAAGATGACACCCGAAAACTTCGACAGAATCTCGGACCAGATTCTTCAAATTGCGGCTCAATCTAAGGATGAAACCGATGGAAGGACCCTCCGTCAAGTCATCCAGCTCACCTTTGAGAAAGCTACCGATGAAGCGCATTGGGCTTCGATGTATGCGAAATTCTGCAAGAGGATGCTGGAAACAATGAGCCAAGAGATCAGAGACGAGAGCATAAAAGACAAGAACGGCCAAGTCGTCAGTGGTGGCGCGTTGTTCCGAAAGTACCTCTTGAATCGATGTCAAGAGGAATTCGAGCGCGGCTGGCAGGTCTCCCTCCCTCAACCGAAGGAAGGAGATGATAAGAAGTCACACGAGGCTACCATGCTTTCTGACGAATACTATATTGCCGCAGCTGCCAAACGTCGTGGTCTCGGTTTAGTCCAGTTCATCGGTGAGCTGTACAAGCTTGGTATGCTCACGGAGCGTATCATGCATGAATGTGTCAGGAAACTGGTTGATTATTCAGGCGTTCCTGATGAAGCTGAGATTGAATCTTTATCCAAATTGCTCCGAACCATCGGAGCTAACCTGGATTCAACCGACAAGGGCCGAGTCATGATGGACGCTTACTTTGGCAGAATCCAGAGCATGATTGATCTTCCCGAACTCCCCAGTCGTCTTAAGTTCATGCTCATGGACGTTGTCGATTTGAGGAGGGCCAACTGGGTATCCAAAGAAGCTAACAAGGGACCCAAGACTCTCGAAGAAGTTCGCGCTGAAGCTGAAGCCGCGGCAGCCCAAAAGGCTGCTGAAGCCGCACGGACTACCCAGCGAGGCGGTGGAGGCGGTCCTGGACGCCCACAAATTGGCCGTGGCGATGCTAGGAACTTTTCTGGTTATGCGCAGCAAGCACAAAATCAGGTCGGTATGGACGATTTGCGTCGCCTGAAGGGTGGTGCAAACCGTACCTCAAGCTCGAACGTAACATTAGGACCCATGTCGATGCTCAACTCTCGTAGCAATAGTGGTCGTCGCCTGGGCCCTGGTGGCTCACTAAGTAGAGGAGCTGAGGATTCTGGAGCTTCTTCAAGAACTGGCACTCCTCCGGTACGGGATACGCAGAGTAGCACAAACTCGTTCGGGTAAGTCTCCTTTATCGAATACGTCCTTCTCAACTCGTGGAAAATACTGACTGGATTAGTCTACTTGCGAACATGGACTCGGAGAATCCCGCGTCACCGCCTTCTACAGCGGCGTCGCCTGCTCTAGCCAAGGTTGTTCCGGATACTACAGCTGCATCCGAGAAGGAGAGCAGCTAGGCTCCGTTTTCATGATCATAGAAACGTCTTGCATTTGCGGTTGCATCGTCGTGCATAGACCAGGACACAGGACTACTGCGTTGCATTTACCGGGGGGTTCTAAAATGTGTCTTAAAAGTTTCAGGGTTTTTTTTTTACATTTTTATGATACCTCGCGCCGAATAGACCTTCCCTCACACGACCTGTCACCATAAAGACATTTACCCTTGGAGTTTCTCTTCCTAGTTGTGTTTCATCACATTTTCTCCTGCTTCTAATGGCATGAGATAGTCAGGGTTGGTGTTTGATAGGATGCTCTTTCATAATATGTGCCACGTCGTAGTATCATGGCACTGATAGCCGGCGGGTGAGGGACGGCATAGTAAGGAGACTAGACCGACGCGGGTATGACGCCATGGAAAAAGGAGTACGACATCGAGAGCGCAACCACCACTAACTTCGAGGGTTGAGCTTCATATGAATGGGTCATAGGGGACCTGGCAACGACCGGAAACCAACGGGCATTTGGTTGTGTATTCTTGATTGCATTTGAATTTTGGTGCTGGCCACTGGCTGTCCTCGCTAGTGCTTCGCTTGCAGGACGTCCGGGAGTCCGGGGTTGTTGCTATCAAATTGCCCGGTAGAGGACTCTACTCTCTACTTGACCATTGTTGATAAAAGCATACTTGGGGAGGACTTGACAGATATCGGCCGTACAGAAATTGGGAAGGAGAGAATCACTGCTCGACTACTCTTGTACACCATTCTTAGTCTTACGGAAAGCCAGTGGCAGCCGCAAAAATTGATTTACTGAACAAATTGTTCCTTGCCTGTTGTGATGTGACATGTGTGCTTTGAATGAAGCGAGCTAGCTCGATGGCGCGTTGATATCTTTTGAGGAAGGATATATTGTGATAAGTTTCTCCGGTAGTCCGCTAATGAATGCGATGCTTTCACAATCCTGACTTAACTGGTCTGTAAAACTACTTCCTAGCCAAGTGAGGGAGGATGCGAGTGATGCGGGATTAAGGGCAAGATATAGAAGCCTTCCTCTAAACCGCTTGATTACCGAGTATATTTATAATTTCCACTCCTATCTCTCTGTAGGATATCTACAACCTCTGAAAGGGCAAGCGAGATGGCGCTGTATGGTAGCTTGCCAATTTACAGATTTGTGACAGTTGGAACTCCTTATATGTCGTTTGCAGTCAAATCTACAGTCAAGTATCGGTACGACACTTCTACTACTAAGCGCCCAAAGAGCATCCTCACAAACGACTGAAGATACGCAGAATTTTGAATAATGATCCTATTCATTATACGCAAACGCATGCAGTACAGTGCTAGACTATGTAAAACAAAGCATTATCCCATATCCCAAATCAGAACGCCAGTCGCCAATGATGGTGAAAACCCAAGCGTACCTACATACAAGCAACCCGATCCGTAACGTCATGCCATTTTCAGCTTCAAGCCGCAGTGAACCCCAGCTTTCCGAACAGCGTGTCCATCGCAACCCATTGGCGGCCGCACTTGTCCAGGTACCTATCGACAACGCTCTTTACCGTGGTGAACCTAATGCGGTTGTGCTCCGCAAGCGCAAGCACCCTCTCCCTCTCAGCAGCACTCAGACTGCCGCCATTGCCCTGGCCCCCTAACCCGGTCGCGCCGGACGTCGCCTTGGCGCGGGCTTTCTCGACGTCCCACAGGCTGGCGAAGTACACCAACTGGTTGTACATGTCGCGCTCGCTATACTCATAGCGCATGCGGCCGAGACAGCCGGACGCCAAGCCCTTCGGTCCGAGGCACCGGGTGCCGTACACGGACATCTGGCGGGTGCGGTTGCCGCACGAGGCGTCGTCGCACACGAGCCAACCCTCGTAGTACCTCGCGGTTTCGGTGCGGATCGCGCGCTCGACCTGCGCCACGATGCTGAGGTTAGGGATGAGGGCCGAGCATGATGGGCAAGCCACTCCCTGAGGGGTGACGCGGTTTTCGGGGTGTGCTGAGGATATGAGACCCTCGAAGGGAGCTGAGGCCTTGCACTTGCGGCAACGAAGCTGGAGACGTGCGCAGTCGCGGAAGCGGATCTCGTCGGGAATTTGTGATTCTAGAGGGTGGATTTCAAGGTCGTTGGATCCCGACTGGTTGAAGGATGAGTTGTTTGCATAACGGCGGATATCGAGACCTAGTTGCTCGGCAAGCTGAGAAGTAGATGTTCCGGTGATGTTGGCGCAGAGACGCTCGACAGGTGGGAAGATCTGCTTGCCGAGATACCACTCGACATCTACTTTGAGACCGGAGTCAGGTTTCATCACATCTTGCGGCGTGTACGAACGTTTGGCGACTGGCTCTGAGGTAGACTTGCTATCACCAGTTACGACGTACGAGATGACATCTCCACGACGGACATTTTTGCCCCGTGCGATTTCCCGAAGTGCGACTTGCACCTGTGGCATCGAGTCTGCGTTCGGATATTCTTTCGGCGCCTTGCCTAGCTGCGTGTAGATAATGTACTTTGCGACAGGGATGCTGTGTTCTCGCATCTTGGCCGCGATCTCACGTAGATATTCGTGTATGCGCTGAACCGACACTTCAGTCTCATCGCCTGACAGGATTTCGTTAAGGATGCGGGACGAGATTTCCTTTGACAGGGCACAGTATTCTCTGCGCTTCATATCAAGACCCTTGACTTCCATCTTCTCGACGAACTTACCACCAGGCACTTCCACCAGGTTGATGGCTGCGTACTTCTTCTTGGCCTGTAGTAAGATACGTCGGAAGACATTGTCGATATCGATTTCTAGCAGGCGATATCGCTCGTTGACGGCCTTTTTGAATTCCTGGCCGACCTTCAGGGCGTCCGCGACCGAGTCTACATTGGCGTTGATCATGACAGAATCAGTATCGCCATAGATAACCTGGAGAGCCTTTGACTCTGCAAGTTCCTTGGTGCTACGAAGAATTTCACGACCTTTATAGGTTGTGAGGACGGCAAGAGGTCTGGCGTAGAAACGGGACCTGTCGTATCCCAGACATCCGTACATAGAGTTAGCTGTAAGTTTCAAAGCAAGCTGTTTAATGTCCCATGTTGCAAGCTGCTCGGGTGTAGCGTTTTTATCCTTCATTAGCGATTTGACTGCTCGTCGCCGACTAACAAGAGTGGAAATCAGCCTAGGCAGTATGCCTTGCTCTTGTTGCGTCGGAACTTCTGGTACTGTATCTTCACCGTCCGGCTGCTTCAAGCATCAGCAACTAGATCATATTGGAAGGATTAAAGTAGACTTACCAATGAGCTTCGATCGACAGTAGTGAAGCAGATATTGAATTCCTGGATGATAGACGGGTACAGAGAGTTGAAATCCATGACAAGCACGAATTTGTCATATAGTCCTTTCTCCGGCTCGAAGACCAAACCACCTTTGTATTTATCCTTCTTTTTGCTTTCAGCAGCATCTTCGTCATTCTCCTCGGTTTTCTGTCGACCTTTAAAGAATTGCTTGTCTGGGCATATGTATTTATTGCGGTGGAATTCGTGCAGCAAAATATATTCGTTTCGTTCAGCTCGAGTACCCGTCAGTGTTCGAGCCCAAGAGTTACCGGCCAGGTTTGTTAAAACCTTCGTCAAAGGTAGCATCTGAGTGCCCAGGGCGAGAGCAGCAATGAAATATGTGTCTGCCTCCATATGGGTTATGTAGTCCATCAGGCCCGCCTTCTCCGTCGCCCATGTCTTAAGTGCAGCCTCGTTGTCAAAATCTCGTCTGCGAGTGTCTCCACCAAGGTAGATGTTGCACATCTCCGTTAGGCTCCAAGACTGGCACTTATACATAACAGATTTTCCGGCCTCGTTGGCGAGATCACAAAGGAGACGGCCAGCAATTAGTTGACGTTCCGCAAATACATTACCGCCAACCTTCCCAATTGATGACGGCCATTGAGCTCTGCGCAGTCGTCCAAGTCGTGACCATTGAGGGGTCTTTTTCTCATGCAACCGATTCAACAGGACGCTATAGTCAACGCCCTCAAGCTGGTGGCCAAGAATCACATCGGGATCTATAAGGTCGACTTGCGCTAGGAAGAAGGACAATATTTCCGACTCCTGTTTCGCTAACTTTATCAATGCCTTCTTCCTTCCCATCGCTAGCCTCTCAAAGCCAATAGGGAACGTGGATCCATTCGGTCTTATTAACGTGAAGGTTCTTGAAGGGATTTTCTCCGCGGGCGTGGTATCGCTGAGCAAGATATTCTCATAAACCCGAGCGCTTATTGCAAGTATCTCCTGCTTGTTGTCTTTGGCGTTAAAAACAGTCCGCATGGCAATGCTCATGAGCGTAAGAGGTGGTGCATCCAGGTTGTCAGAATCGCTTATAGGGGATACCGTGTCCGGATCGTTGACAAGAACTTCAAGTTTAGCATGGGAAATGTTCTTCAGCGTGCCGAAGTCAGCATTTTTTATCTTCAGCCAGCACGGGCCCATGATATTCTTCCACAGCACAAACTGCTCAAACAATGCCGTGTTGGTGCCGAACACATGAGAGAAGGTCTCTCCTGTTGTCTCTGCCGGAATTTGTGGCTCTAATCCAGATGAGTATAAAGTCGCCTTGACATAAGAGGGGAGGCAACTCACTTGTGTAAGGGTATAATAACTTCAGATATTGTGCTTCTTTCGGAATATCAGGGAGCTCGAAGGCGTATTTCCTGGTACATGACTTGATCTTATGCATGTCGACTTTCATTTTAGTCATTATTTCGTCGACTTCTGAGTAGACATCCATCATCTCTACTTCTTCGCTCGTATCTTCGCCACCCTTCTGGCGATATTGGCGAGGTAGGAAATACAACTTCCTCATAATATTATCAACTTTGACGAAACAACTCGCGTATGTATTTGTTTTCTTGTTCAGCACCTTACCAAACAAGCAGAGAGAACCGTTGATCTCGGTATAGTCGGTCCAGAACATGTTAAGGCTACCATCTTCTTCAATGGCGTTTCTGTAATCCATCTTGCCGACAGTTCGGCTTTCAGGGACTGGACTGCTCACAATATTTAGCTTATTTGTAAGGTCATTCCACGACGAAGAGTCAATGGCCGCTTCGGGGGCTTTCGACGGAGATGAACTAGCAGGTGTAGGGTACGGATCAGGTTTTGCTAGCTTTTTGATGGGTCGAGACGCAGATAGATTCACGCTCGCGGCGTTGACTGCTCCAGCATGAGAAACTTCCATCATCTCCTCATCCTCATTATCCGCGGGCTCGGTCTTAGCCTGGACTTTGCGTGCGAGGACCGCTGCTGTAGGGGATGAAGGGACTGGAGCAGAATCACTCATTAGTACATCGCCAGCCGGTGGTAGGAGATCATCGTCATCCATTGGCGGGAGATATCCATCATCCTCAATGGGAGCATTGTTCACTTGTGGCGTGGGTAGCAATCGTTCTTCGCTAAGTCTCGCCTTTTTAGGAGCTGGTTGGCGATTTTCTCGGATGGGCGATAAGACACGAGCTCGTCGCCGTTCTGGGGATCTATGTCGCTTTGCGGCCCGCGATACCGGGGCTGGTATGTTCGCATCGACTTCGCCCAGCAAATCCGCCAGGAATCTTTCATCGTCTTCGGTTTTTATGACCTATCGCCAGAATCAGCTCTGAACAGAGGCAGGGGTTTTATTGGGGGGAGGAGGTCGAATATACCTTTGGCTTCTGTTGAACTGCAGCTTGACCCTTCATGAAATACTCGCTTATGTCACGGTCGTTGGCATCCCGCTTTGCTTTTTCTTCGTCCCGCTTCTTCTTATCTAGAATGATATAAGTAAGTTCCCAGACGAGTGTAATTGGTGTAATCCTGCTATACCTGACTTGCGGGGCTTGCCTCCAAGTAAGACCTCGTCCTCGCTCTCCGACTCATAGTTATGCACTCGGTCCCATTCCTCTCGTCCATCGTCAGCATATCCTTCGCCATTATCGTCGACGACGAAGTCATCTTGGTTCAGGCGGTCGCGGACGATCTTTTTGTACTGGTTCTCGTCGACCTCCTCGTATAGATCCTCTTCTTGTTGGACCTCGTAAGCATCATAGGCCTTTTTACCAGCAGCTCGCAAAGCTTTAAGCTCGGCGAGCTTATTACGCCTACTAATTGCCTTGGACATCTTGATTAGAGAGAGGGGGGAAAAGGACAATGTGTGAGCTTGTATTACATGGGATAAGTGATGTCCAGGTTACAAGAGAGGGGAGTGTTTTGTGTGGAGGTAAATCAATTGGTATCAATTACTTTTAGGGGAGCTTTCCACTTTAGTGAGACGCGACACGCGATCCACAGTCACAAACCCGCGTTTTCGCGCATCCCTGTCGGTTTCCCATTTATGCTGACAAAAGTGGTTGAACCCGATTTGCTGCTTTTGCTTTTAAAGCGGGGCACACATTAGCCAGATACGTACCTTATCTGTCAAACCAAGTGGGACCGTCACAAAACTTTCTTATCGATAACGACATCCCGCCTCTAATCGATTTGCGCATGCGACAGTTAAGAGCTAATATCTTCACCTCACCAAGGAAATTTTCACGAGTATGCGATCAAAATAGGCATTCCTCTCATAGTTCCGTTTGTGGACTTGCGAAGCAAGTGGTCATGTTTACTTGTAGAGAATGTCTGAGAAAAGCTTCCACTGCTGTTATCAATCATACTGCCCGCCGAAACAATCGCTTTGCGACCGCGCGATCAATCTATACCTCGACCCAGTCCCTCCGACAGAGGAAATATGCAACAGCTGCTGCCCCTACGAAGGCAGCAAAGCAAGATATAGCCAAGGATGAAGTGAGGAAAATGCGAACGGTCTCGCCGCGCGAATGGGCTGCCCAGAAACAGTTGCAATACTTGAAAGATCCGCTACATATCGCCGATTATGTCAAAAAAACTCTCGCGAAAGGTGACTTCGAGGAGGCTGCCCTGATAACGAGGAAAGCGAGCAAGGACACGAAAGTGGTTGTTAGTTGGAATCATTTGATTGACTATCACCTTCGGCATGATAGATTACATGCCGCAATCAAGTTATACAATGAGGTCAGTCTCTGCAAGTTTCGTGGTAACTTTACGCCACTCACACGCCTATAGATGAAGAAGCGGGCTCAACTACCGAATGCCCAGACTTTCACAATTATCTTCAGAGGCTGCACTATCTCGTCTCATCCAAAGCTAGCCGTATCGGAGGCTGTTAGAATCTACCATAGTCTCTTAGCCAACGACCGCATAAAACCGAACACGATCCATATGAACGCTGTGCTACAAGTTTGCGCTAAAGCCGAAGATCTCGACTCGCTATTTAGCATCGTGCAAACCGCCAACGACGGCTTAAGGGCTCCCAACAATCTAACTTACACAACCATTATCAACGCCCTACGGTCAAAAGTCGATAAGCGTCAACACGGGTCTACCGCAGAAATCGATACCACCGAAATCGATAACGAAAAGAGACAAGCAATTCAGCGAGCTAAGTCCCTATGGGAGACAGTTATATCGAAATGGAAAGAGGGATCTATTATTATCGATGAAGAATTAGTTTGCGCAATGGGGAGGACCCTCCTTATGGGCACCTATCATGATGCTGACTCCGTGGAAGCATTGCTGGAACAAACGATGATGATTCCACGAGATGACAAACTAGCTATTTCTAATACATCAACGAAAGCAGAAGGTGTTGAAGGAGCCAGTGCAGATATGAAGCCGACTACCTCACCTGATACTACTAGAATCAAGGCCCCTGGAGCTCCTGCGGTCAAGTATGCGCTTCCAGGCAACAATTCTCTTTCTATGATTCTCTCTGCCCTTGAAAAGACTGGAAAGACCACAAAATCCCAGCGATATTGGGACATTTTCACTAAGCAACATGGGGTTATCCCCGACGCCAACAACTGGCATCAACTACTTACAGCCCTCCGCCGCGGGAAGAACAGTGCTAAAACAGTATCGAATTTGAGGGATATGCCTGCTGAGCTGATGGTTCCAAAAAATTTCCGCACGGCCATGAGCACCTGTCTGCGAGACAATCTTAATCGCTCAGCCTTCACTCACGCTACCGAAGTATTGGAGATCATGCTAGCCAAGCTCAAGAACCCCGACCTAATCACTTTGCGGACTTATCTCCGTGTAGCTTATGCCAACAAACGGTATTTTATCGAGCAATCGAAACGCGACTATGAGGCCGCAATGATGGCATGGGGCAAGCAGCTCACTACAGCTCTCGCCAATCTCTGGAAACCGTATATGATCATCGCGAAACAGTGCGAAAATGAGGGACCAGAATCGAATTATAAACGAGAGTTCGTTGCCCTCGCGCGAAAGATGATTGCCGCATGTGACAGGGTGATATTTGGCAAGATGGTACCCCCAGAGATAGAGGCGCAGATCAAGCCGAGACGCAACAGTCTAAATAAGGTGGTCGTCCGCCACTTCGAGCAAATGGCGGAGATTGACCCTAACTTCCGCAAAGACGAAGATGCTCGTGAGGAACGCGAAGACGAAGACGGTTTTGATGATTTTGCAGGTCGATTTCGACAACAAAAAGACAAAGCAGAGAAAAGGCCGGCGACTGCTAGCTGGCAATAATTCTAACTCGAGCAAAGGAGTTCCATGTATTAATATCGCTACTATACATCTACGCATCATGAGGTCCTAAAATACCCCTTCATATAGAATAGATTTGTATATTATCAAATGGATATATCACGAGCGAGATGTCGTAAGCTAGTTTAATTGCTATGAAACGAATTTCGTCTTGTATTATCTCTTCCCTTGCGAACGATAGGAAGTTTCGACAAATGACAATTTGGATAAGTGATCGTCACCTCCCTTTTCATCGCTCGTGCTATCCTTCTCATGACCAAATCCTGGTATTTTGTACATCAGAAAGAGGAAATGGCTATCAATGGCTTGCTCGTAGCTTTCTCGATATGCCCAACATGTAAACCTCATTGATCTGACTTGTCCTCGCTTCTCTTTAGTTCTCTTTGATATCTATTCTCCAGGCCCATTAGTATGCTGTTCTAGCTTCTTGGATATCCAGAAACCGCCGAGTAACACTTAAGCTAAGTTTCTGCTGTTTTTACTTATCCACCCATTTCAATTCTTGTAGAAGCGCAGCACTCAATTCTAGTTAAGAGGCATAATTCACATGATGGTCGGTCTTCGTGACAGATTCGGCAAATATGCTTCGCCTTCCTCCTGGGCAAACACTACATTCTCTACGGACCCAATGATTCCATCATCAACTAGTGATCGACATGGACTCAAAGACGAGATGGGATATAATCACAACTCTTTGCGCCGACGCCTTGTACAGAGTCTCAATCGTAGAAGTTCCCTCTCAGCATGGCACTCTGTCGTATATCACACAATCCGCGACAGCAATCAAGAGCAACGGCCGTCAGTGGTTCGAAAGAGTATCAGATCTCTCTCGTCGTCTTTGAAAGATCGCTTCTCTTCGGATACCTCTGCCGATAATGAAACGCAGGATCGGCCGCGATCTGTGATACGGAAAAGCTTTAGCTCTATATCATCATCACTCAGAGGGCTCCGCACTTCTATAGATTCTCGGTTGTCCCACGATGCGGAAGGATGTTCTAGAGCAACTAAACTTGCGAGAAGTGTCTCAACTCGCCCAAGTTGTCACAGCTTCGGATGTTCAACTGATGCATCATCCGGAGATGACTCGGTTCCTCGCCTGCCCGACCTAGAGGATATTGTTATAAATACGAAGCCCGAAAAGACATCCGTTGAGGCTCAATCACCAAGCACACTTTTCAGCATGGGCATATTCGACAGTCTTGACCGCCCGCTCGCCGCAAATATACACGGTAAGAGATTCCCTTAATTGGTGCCGCCAGGTTATCAGACACCCCTTTACCACCTTTTCTTGTTTGATTCCCCAGTCGTATCGACGACTCTACCGCAATTGAATTCTTAGTTACCTTCGATCTAATAGTAGAGCTAGATCCAGCTCCAAACGATTGTAACGAGCCAACAGTCCGACAGTCTACTCCCAACGTAGTGCGCTTTCCGATCCGCGTCAAGCGTCCTGATCAGGCGGTTTCCAAGACAAACGCCACACCAGCAGCTCCTCAAGAAACCTGCCCAAGAGCTGCGAGTGGGTTGGGAACCCCAGATTGCCCAGAGCAAACGAAAGACATTGCCAAAAACGCACTTGAGACATCAAAGGTTCCTGTAGAATGGCTTGATATCATCTTGAACACGTCGGGTACCATGCGGAGTGAAGCATTCTTGTTGGACTGGCTAGCTTTTAACCCCGAAACCTAGAAGGAAGGTGAGCGCCAGCGTCTATGCAAGAAGGTATTCGTCCGTGTGCCGGACACGGATGACCACAGCAAACCTTGGCCAAAGAACAAGTATCCCGACCTTAGAGCTGCCCTTATAGATCTGTGCACCCGTTTCAAGCCATATTACGCTCCATTCGCGGCTTATACGAGCTCAAACCGTACCATTCAGCTCTTCCCGTCTGATTTCAAACCACCAATTTATCTGCCTCTTACTTCAGTCAGCACTATGTTCACTCTGAAGGCGGCACTGGATAACTGGGACTCCACAGTGTTTTCCCGTAGTCTGCCACAGGACGAGAGAAAATCAGATGATCCGACGATTACAAAAAGGGCACTGAGCACAGTTGTCGAGTCCGCGTTAGACTCTACACCAAAACATTCATCCCTCCACGTTCCTGACCTTAGTGACGACGAGACCTTGGACGAAAGCCTCGAAGATAA
This sequence comes from Hypoxylon sp. CO27-5, assembly GCA_002120305.1. NCBI lineage: Eukaryota > Fungi > Ascomycota > Sordariomycetes > Xylariales > Hypoxylaceae > Hypoxylon > Hypoxylon sp. CO27-5. The sequence continues at coordinate 105,581 of KZ112475.1, forward strand.
AACACTGGATATGGACGAAGGCTTCGATGATGATATGCTGGACCCTGATCCATCGTTTCTCGTTGGGCATGGGCCATTCCCAAAGCCAAGTCGGACCCTATTGGAATGGTCGGACGAGACATTACTCAGCGAGAATAGTGATTTGACTATAGCTTCACCATTGGGGTTCTATCCATGAACCACAGGAGTTGAGTCTGCCGTTTGGTGCTCTCGACATTTATGAGTGCCGCTTCTGTTATTTTATTACTTGGTTGCGATGGGTCAGTACTTCGTTTCATGGCCACTGATCGAATGGGTTTGGCTGCCAGATGCAGTATAGCTCAGATTAGAGAATAGATACATCATTACTAAACAATACCGACCAAAAGATAACGCCTCTTGGCCGAAGTATGTTAAAAATAAGACACTATAGAATGTGTGTTGGCTTTGATTGCTCCTGGAAAGACTCGGCTTCTTCATATATGGGCTTCATGCTGCCAATGATGTACCAAAGGGGGTATTAATTACACTATTGGCATATATAGCCTTATAAAGCATATATTCATCTATCTATGGGTCAGAGCTAGCTGAACAGCTGCCGTCACCTGTACAAAAACGTCATTACGGAAACCACCTACCAAGCCTAACTCTGTTACCCACGAGCTGTGTCACTCCCTACATACACTCTTTTGTGGGAGGAAATAAGTAAACATGGAAGCGAGCATACCAACACAGATCGCCGAGACAGTCCAGACGGCGCACATCCAACGGAACCCATCTCCGCGGCACGACCTAAACCCGTCTTCTTCCATGTCAGAAAAGCAGCCAGTGCGTCTACACGAGACCTCGAAACGTTCCCACCGGCGCCAGCACGACACGATCGACGACATAGACGATTACGTAGACGAATTAGAAGAAGAGGATGACGACGAGATCCCTATCAGTGTATTGAGGCCCCGGCCGAGAGCTAAAAGCTTCCCGCCTATGCCTGACCTACGCTTCGAGCAGAGCTACCTACATAGTATTTCGAAGGCGGATACTTGGTGGAAGATCGCGTGGATTACTGTGCGGGATCAGGTGTGTTATTTTCCCGTTCTATTTACTTACGTTGTGGTCAATTTTTTTTTTTTTTCATCGGGAGTATATTGGAGTGTGAGAGACTGGAAATACAGGGAGCTAACTACTGGACAACGTTCGTAGATGATGATGCCGTTTGCTCAAGGCGTCCTGTATAATCTTGCGATATGCGGCTGGCACCACTGGAACAAGAACGCGCGGATCAGCGGGAACTCGGTCGGCGCCCGGATACGGCGGTGGTGGTACGGTGTAAATAAGTGGCCCTTGCCTGCGCATGCGAAAGCGTGACCCTGATACATTAGAAGAGAAGAATAAAACAAATTAGTCAAGGTTATTATTCATGCCTACCTACATACACACGAGAGAAGTGGTTTGCATATATGGGTGGGTATAGACGAAAAGAAAAGAAACGACAAGACAACACACGGAAAGTACAACTACGGCTCTCGGACAGAAGCGAAGCATTATGTCCATGCTATTATTTAGGTAGGATCTTGGGGTCATCTAGGATGGTGCCCTCGGTACTGTCAGTTGTATAGTACATGTTCCTAGCACCAAAGTAGCATTCCGCCGTCCGTACAGATCCATACAGCCATCGTGCAAAGGTACAGGCAGCTAGGCTGGTGTATGTACGTCTGTCTATCAACAACAGAGTATTCGCGTTCCTCTCGTCCTCTTTTTCTATACCATACTATGCCATTAGTTCCCGTTGCAAAAGAAGGGCGTTGTGTTCCCTGTGTTCTGTGAACAAGGTCGTCCTCTCGTAAGCCATACGGTGGGTGGGTGATTTCCCCTCCTTTTAGGTAAGGAAAATCGATGTTCTTGTGAAATATTAGGTAGGCATGCTCTTCCGAGTCGTTCACTCTCCGGCTCCGACGTTGACGTGCTTCGGGAGGCCCTGTTGGGCCTTGTCTGGGCTTTCCCTAAAAGCCAGCGAAGTCGACTGGAGGGAGTTCAGCGCAGGTGTCGAAGGAAGGCAGTGAGACTGTTCATTACTAGCAGCGGCGGATTGTCTGTCCGGGGTAGCTTGTTTCCTTGTCGTTGCAACCGATATGACCTCTTCGCTCTTCTCCTCTGGCGTAGCATCCTTCTTGGATGGTCCGTCTTCAGCTGAAGAGCTTGCTTGGCCATTCAAGCTATCCTTCTTCCCGTTGTAACGATAGCTATCTAAGTTAAGCGCTGATCCGTTAGACTCCAATGTCTTCCTCTTCGATGGGAGCTTGAGCTTAACCATCATGGTGTTCTTGCTGTCGTCTAGATCATCGTCCACCATCTCTTCGTCTTCATCGAAGTCGTCCTCCTCTTCACTATCGTCATCGGGGACATGATCGTCTTCATCATCACCGAGCTCAGGCTCGCTATCGTCCTCGTCTTCATCATAATCTTCCATGTCGTCATCCATGGAGTTATATCCCTTGTTTTTCTTGGGAGCTGGTGCCCAGCCGTTTGTGCCATGGTTGACGGCCGCCGATCTTCGGGGTCTGCCTGTTGGGCCGACTGACGATTCTTTCGACGCGGTAGCTTCGTTATGGCCCTGACTCGTTGTGGGGCTTGTCGTAACGATGTTGTTAGATGCATCTACCGTCATACGCGATGGTGCTTTGACTTGACGACCACTGGCAGTGGTGACAGGTCCGGCCGGCTCGATAGGGGTGTGGTTGCGGGTATTACGCGAAGATCGTCGCAGGGTAGAGTCGGATAAAAAGTCCTCCTCGTCGGAATAGGTATACTTCATACGTTTACCTCGTGTCCTGCCCTCGTACATGGAGAAGCCGGGCTCTGGGCGCTTGAATTGCTCCTTGCGCATGAGACGATACTCGCGGCGCTTGCGCTTCTCTTCGGTAGCTTCGAAGCGCGGGACAGCTGCCAACATTTTATGTGCTAGCTTTTTGGCCTTTGGACCGCCGTCACTGTTCTGTAACTTGTCCGCTAGAGCCTTCAGCTCGTCAATACTTCCCGCAACGCTCCACCATGTTCTGTTAAAACCCTGAGGGTTGCTCTCGCGATAGACTCGGAAATGGGTATCGTCTAATCCTTCGATCAGGTAGTATCGCCGTTTATCACTGTCTGAGCCCCATGGTTGTACGGAGAGAGGTTGGTTGAGATCATCTTCGTGGCGGTTTCCCTTGTAGGACTTGTTGATGATGCCTTTGATGACTTCGGAGGACGACAACGACCACACGACAAGAGTTCGGAGCAATTTGAGCTAGATAGTCCATTGCATTAGCCTGAATTGATTCTTTTAAAGCTTTAATAGGGGGAAGCATGGCTTGACATACTCGCTCCGTAGGGCTCATCGAGGTGAACGTCTTGCCACCCGCCAACGGGTTCTCATCTTGCCAATCTCGGCCCCAGTGATTCTTATGCGAGCTAATAGCATCTTCCAAAGCTCGATTGTAATGACCAGGCCTGTCAGCATGCCAATGTTAGAATCTGCATATGTTGGAGCCTTGTAGGGTCAGCTATTGCGTCATACTTAACGTCCTGCTTGCGGTTCAACAGTAAGCTAAGAACAGCACAGAGAAAGTGTTCAACCCGTTCTCCCGGAATGGGTTCGGTTACGTCGCGCTCAAGTTCTTGGGGTCCGAAATTCGCTAGAGATTTGGGCAGGGCATCGTTAAAGCGTGCGCGGAACATGACAAGAAACTAGACTCAATTAGCTTGTGAAAAGACGCGACATTTCGCGTTTTTCGACGCGAAAAAGCAATCCTCACGTACTGCGATGTCTGGATTATCAGCTAAAACGTATTCGTGGGGCGGTGATGGCGAACGCTTGCGCGGCGGAGGAGATGCCTCCTTCTTGGGTTCGGCAGGCTTAGCACCTTGAGGGAGCTTATGGAAGAACTTGAGGATACCCTTCTCCCGCTTGACTTCAATCTCACCGTCATCTTCAGATGGTGCCGAAGAGAGCGACGAGATTGACGAGAGCTCACTCGAATCGTCGTCGGCCATGTTGGATGTGGTGAGGTCGTCGATCTCAAGTCGTGGTTGTAGATGACCAAAAGAAAGTGGGATGTGGAGTGTGGAGGTTGTGAGGGTGAAGGTCAGAGTCAAGTTGAAGTTCAGCACGAAATTCGGGAAAACGCTAAAATTCCACCCTGATTAGGCTTGAGCCGCAAATCAACCAGGGGAGGGACGAGCAGATATGATAGGTTAGTCATTTGTTAAGCTACATGGGCAATGTATTGTATAGGTACTATTGCTGTCCAGCCTCCCTTCCATCTCAAAGTCCTAAGTCATCCCCAAACTGCTAGAGCGATAAGGTCATCCATTCTGTGATTGTCGTGGCCAAGCCCAACCCTTTGTCACTGGTCCGACCTTACCATCTCCTCTCGTCATCCTCTATGTAGCATATCAACTCCCCAACCCCTTGGGAGTCCAACATCTTGAATCAGCCAAAATACCCTACACCTTGACACCCATAATCCCTTGTACCCCATGTACCATCAGCACCAAATCATATACTCGATGTCCAAGGTTTGAATTTGATGTGTATTCATCGCTAGAACATGACCGATCCGTCGGCAATTGCCCACATCCCACATAATGTGTTGGCTGTTTGTTCGGTCGGGATACGTATTTGCTCGGTCTCTAGGTAAGAGTAATCTCCAATTAACTCGGCACGGACCTAATGCAACATGCCCCAAATTCACCGATGTGAGGAGCACCCACGGTAGTGTACAGTAAGTCATGACCAGGAAATGTGTTGAACATCATCAAAGTCCGTCCTACCTTGATTCAATCATACATCGTAATTGATACTCCGGAAGTACGTAGTCGTATCCCGTGTTGTGCCGTTGCATTGCGGTGAATTGGGTCTAACGGCTCAGCTCCACTCGGTTTGGAGCAACGTACACCGTAACCGGCAGAATTTCGAACCGAGCCCTCTCTCAGAATTGAGGCTATCGCGAACAACCAAAAACCATTAAAACTGGTCTCATCATGGATGTTCAGCCAATTTTTTAGCTGCACACCTGGCTAGGCGCGGAAAGGTCATAGCTAACCAAAGCTGTGACGTCACTCCCTTGCAATAGTCACCTCGGTGGATTGCCTGATGACAATTCAATGCGAATGGCCTTTTTCTCGAGAAACATGTTGTTTCTCGGCCATCGTCTCGCTTCCTGACTATAGTAGTCGTACAAGAGGAGTTCTGTAGTTCGTAGCCCGCAGCCCCATGTGGTAATCCATCAGCGGGCAAATTTCCCTCCAATTATGACTTTTGAACTTCTTTCTGTGCTTGCATACCTAGTCAGTGAATGACATGACAGCCATGTGAAGTCATTGATGTTAGTCAAATATAATAGATAATAGTGCTCGCAACAAAAGGCTCTGGGAACAAAATTTTCATCACTATTATACCCTATGTTAGTTACTCGGATAGTTGCATCGAATACCGGACTATTCATAGACATGTGGACGAATTATGAGGGATGCAGATTCCTACGTGAGGCAATAGTGGAGGTGCGGACGATAGCCCAGGAGCGGTCGCTCAACTGTATCTTGCTATGGTCCCATCACATCCGCATCCGCAGTTGTTCATTTCCACATGACGATCACCTCCACGTTCCGATGCGCCAACTTCGGATGCGTCAACCCCCAACAAAATCAAGTAGAATCTTGATAGGCTGTGCCTTCCAATCTCTGACAGAAAGATTGAGCTCGATATGAGGCTGTCATCGCAACGCCCTGACAGGAAAATAATTGAATAAATATTTCCCCGATGCCACAGAATGTGCAATGCAGGGCATGTATGCATACAATTATCGTGTCTTATCACTTGTGATGGAGGGGTGTTGTTGACGGACACCCTTGGAAACTGCCGAATAGTGTCGATTGACGTGTTGTTTTCGAGATGAGTGAGCTACATGTAGGTTGTGACTAAGGTCAGTGCGGGCAGAAGGAGTCACGGGCATCAGCCTAGCCATCCGAGGGCGGTCAAAATTCAAATTCACTAGCGCTACGTTAGCCACCACCGTAGTGTTACCTAGGGCTAGCGCAGTTGCCACACTGTGGCTGGGATGGACATATGGTAAACATGAAGGTGGCCACCCTCTTTTCCCGCACAGCGCACTCTGCTTATTTTATGGTTATGTACATGTAGGTACTTAATACGATTTTGACGTACCCTCAGCAAAACTCAAATCCGAGAGCCCGCCCTAGTGTCGTCTGCGCTTCCTTGTTTCCTTCAACCACAAAATTTATCCCCAACTTTTCTCTCTTCGATACGATCTTCACTCGCCGACAGATCACTCCACATAAGAGAAAGACCGTATCTTAGATCGCTCATTTACCCTCAAGCCAAAATGAGTGACGCTCAGGCGACCGAGGCTGAGAAGAATGTAAGTCCACTCATCGTCACAGAGGCGCTTCGTTATCCTCCATCGTGGCCCACCACCCACAGCCCACCGTCAGACTCGTGTCCTTGGTGGCCACTCCGCAACCTTTGCAACGAACATTGTCTAACATTTCTTGCGCTCGCAGATTGAGATATGGAAGGTCAAGAAGCTGATTAAACGCCTCGAGGCCGCCAGAGGAAATGGCACAAGCATGATTTCCTTGATCATTCGTATGCAATTTACCCCTCCCCCGCTTTAAATTCGACTTTAAAAAAATTCTAAAAGATGAAAACAGCTCCCAAGGATCAGATTTCACGCGCAGCTAAGATGTTGGCTGAAGAATACGTATGTGGCTTTCTCCATCCATCGCCTGAAGTCTCGAAAGAGTGAGAGAGGGTAAGCTGACACTCAATCTTAGGGAACTGCCTCAAACATCAAGTCTCGTGTCAACCGACAGTCCGTGCTCTCTGCCATCACTTCGACACAGCAGCGACTCAAGCTATACAATAAAGTCCCTCCCAATGGCCTTGTTGTCTACTGTGGTGAAATTTTAACCTCGGAAGGAAAGGAACGAAAGGTCAACATCGACTTTGAGCCCTTCAAACCCATCAATACTTCCCTCTATCTCTGCGACAATAAATTCCATACCGAAGCTTTAGCCGAGCTGCTCGAGTCCGACCAGAAATTTGGCTTTATTGTCATGGATGGTAACGGTGCTCTTTTCGGTACACTCAGCGGAAACACTCGTGATGTTATTCACAAGTTCTCTGTCGACTTACCCAAGAAGCACGGTCGTGGTGGACAGTCTGCCCTTCGTTTCGCCCGTCTACGAGAAGAAAAGCGCCACAACTACGTTCGTAAAGTTGCTGAGTTGGCTGTTCAGAACTTCATCACCAACGACAAAGTCAATGTTGCTGGTATCATCCTTGCTGGTTCTGCCGATTTCAAGAATGATCTCAACGCTTCCGATATGTTCGATAATCGACTCCAGAGCAAGGTTATCAAGGTTGTCGACGTGTCTTATGGTGGTGAGAACGGTTTCAACCAGGCTATCGAGTTATCTTCCGAGACCCTAGGAAATGTCAAGTTCATCCAAGAGAAGAAGCTCATTGGCAAGTACTTCGAGGAGATCAGCCAAGATACCGGAAAGGTCTGCTACGGTATTGAGGATACGCTCAAGGCTTTAGAACTCGGTGCTGTGGAGACTCTGATTGTCTTTGAGAATCTTGAGATTACTCGATGGGTCCTCAAGGACAGCAACGGTAACGAGATTATTCTCCACACTACCAAGCAGCAAGAGAGTGACCGATCCAAGTTCATCGACAAGGAGACTGGACAAGAGATGGAGGTGGTTTCACAGGATTCCTTCCTTGAGTGGATTGCGGAACACTATAAGGACTTCGGAACCAACCTAGAGTTTGTATCGGATAGGTCGACTGAAGGCAACCAGTTCGTCAAGGGATTCGGTGGCGTTGGCGGTATTCTCCGCTACAAGGTGAACTTCGAGCAATTAGCCGAAGTGGATGACGACGATGAGTACTATGACGATTGACAGGTATGACCTCAAAGTTCCTTGATATAATCTTCAAGTTAATATTGGGTCTTCCCCTGAGCATACCACAAGAAAGTTATGAAAGAAAAAGAAATATCCCACAGTAATATTTCTATGTCTTCCTACAATTTTTGCTGACATAAGCTCGTGTACAGTTTGAGGAATCCCTCGTTGATGACGAGGGACAAGCTCAAGCAGTCCCGTCTAAGCAGGCATCTGTCGTGAAAGAATCGGAGCGTCCACTACCGCCCGCAGCAGCATCGGCCAAAGGGCCAGCGCGGCAATCAAAGGCGGCTTCATTCGCACAGCGGCGTCTGATGAAATCAGGCCCGGCGAACTCCGAGCACACGGCCAGACAGGTCGCGACACCTAGCCCGCTTCGCTCTATGATGACGGCTTGAGTTGACTTATGGCATAGAAAGGAGGTACACGTCAACGACTCTAGCGTGGCTTGATAGAAGACTAACGCGGATCGTAGAGATTGCTGTACCCAGGGGGGGTCTATCGAAGGTCCAAAAGTTGTTGGACCCGCCTACATCATAGGGCTTCATCCTTGAAGCAGTCAAGTGCGATTGTCAACTTGTGCTTGCTGCTTCTTCGACGCACTAGTATGCTGATTCTGTTTCTTCTCGCCATGGGCGGCCGCGCACCGGCATTACGTTGCGTTCATGGGCTCGTGGCATTTGCGAAATGATTAGGTTGTGGCTTGCCACTCATTCCTCTCGTTATGGTTCTAGTAGAACCCTATAAAATAGCATAAAAATACATCAGTCGCTCATTAAACTTGGGGAGATTTTTGACAGTATTAGATGTGATTGGTTTCGAAAAGAGACCGTAGTAATTTCTAGTCCATCTAAGTACTAACGGAGAAGGGGACACTACGGAGGTCCTGGTAGATGATTAGTAGCTCCCTCCACTGGTAGGGCTGAATTGATATTGAAACTCACAAAGATAGATTAGAACCAAGCCGAAGTACGGAGTACTATGTAAGTAAGCCTCAAGAGTTCTATTACCCTGTCTCGCAAGCCCTAGAAAGATTCAGGCTGTCCCTTCGGCTCAAAATTGCGGAGTTGATGTCTTCCGCCCTACGGCCCGCCCTATGTAAAGATTGTGGCCAATTACGTCGACCCAGCTACTATGTACCTATGTAATGTACTAGTAGCGCCGCTTCGGCTTCCGGAATCGCCAATGTAATGAAAAATTCTGAATCGGAGAATTATCATCGTCGGCCGCGCCCTTCTCCACCCCCTTTCTTCCCTGCCATGACGACGGATCTTAGATCATTAGATCATGCTGAGACGTGACAAAGGCACTCGGACTTACCTAACCCTCCGAGGGCAACATCGAACTCTTTTGTTCGCTCTAAGCTTATAAGCCCTCTATTCCAGTCCTTTCTTCTTCGTCTTCGTTCGTTGCTCTTGTAAGGCAATCGGCGATCAGAATAGGAATGGGGTCAGAGCAGCACCAAAGAAACAGCGTGGGCGCCGCAACGAAGGAGTTGAGCAGAAAGCCGACCGTGTGTTTCCTGGGTCCCGTCTCGTCTTATACACACCAGGTACGGCGCAAGCCCCGGCCTCGTCCACCAACCAATGTTTTGTGCGACACCTCCTTATTTTTCTTCAATAACTAATGATACTACCTTCTCTTCTCGGCGCATAGGCTACATTAGATACATTTCCTTCAGATAAATTTGACTTGATACCCGTCGAGACTATAAAAGGTAAATTTTCATTATATGCGCCACAGCTCTGAATATCAACGAGGATACCAATTGCTATTATACCTATTCACGGCTACAGCTACGATATTTGGGGAAGTAGAAAGCTAAACGAATGATCAGATATCTTCGAAACAACGCAATCCGGCCGCGCAGACTACGGCGTTGTCCCTTTTGAGAACTCATCCAACGGCTCCGTAGTCTTCACTCTGGACCAGTTCGCCGACCGCGCAGGCGAGTATGCGGATCTATCCGTGTGCGCGGAGATCTACCTCGACGTGCATCATTGTCTGCTAGGCCATTTCTCTCCTTCTCAATCCCAATCCCAATCCCGACCCCCATCACAGGAAATAGAAGTCAAGCACGTCAAGCGCGTGTACAGCCACCCGCAGGCCTTCGGCCAGTGCGTCAAGTTCCTACGGCGGCACCTCCGCGGCGTCGAGACAATCGACGTCAGCTCGACGAGCAAAGCAGCCACCCTCGCCAAAGCAGACGCGACCGGCGAGAGCGCCGCCATTAGCAGCGCCGCCGCGGCGGAGTTACTTGGACTTGATGTCCTGGCGCGCAACATTGAGGACCGCGAGGACAACACCACGCGCTTCTTTGTGCTGCGGCGGGGCCGCGACGCCCCGGCCTCGGATAAGGCGTTGGGAGAGGTGTTGAAAGAGCGGAAGAAGAGAGATTTAGATGGAGGGGAGGGAGACGTCTATCCCCAAACCAAGTCCCTCGCCTCGTTCACCGTCCCGCACCGGGCCCCGGGCGCGCTAGCTGATGTGCTGGAGTGCTTCCGGCGGGCGCGGCTCAACCTCACGAGTATTAATAGCAGGCCGAGCCTTGACAAGCCCTTCCAGTACGTCTTTTTTGTCGAGTTCGAGGGCCACAAGTTCTGCGACCCTGAGGGTAGGGTGCAGGACGTGCTTAAGAATGTTGCGGAGGTTGCACAGAGCTCGAGGTGGTTGGGGAGCTGGGATCGGATGCGATAGGCTAGTGAATCTCAACAAAAGGGGGTAGGAAATTTTTTATGAGCGGGATATGTAAAGGGGGGATTTAAAAAGGGAAAGGTAGGTAGAGAGGCTTGGTTATAGACTACGTTGGGAGTTTAGGGGCTTTTGCTATTGAGATTTATCAGTAACACTTCCAATTATTAGTTTTCCACAACTACTATAACCCATCTTGATACACAGGGCGGGAAAACATGTCAGCTTTGAATGAAGGAACGAGTTAGGATTTTGAACACCAGTTCATCGAATCTATCTATCCCCATCTAATCCGGTTCTTTATCGATACTTATGAGCTCGTATCCCACACGGAATGATGACTGAATTTATTCTAGTGTTTGTAAAGGAGGTACTACTGAAGAGTGTATAGGTATCCTCAAAGGTGTGTGATTTCTATATAATAGAACCAATGTGATAGAATCTAGCCACCTTTGTCATATAGTCGAGTATCCCAAGATTACTACCTATCAATAATGTCCAGTTTACACTAAATCACCGTTCACTTTATTTTTTATTTTTTTTTAGCTAGACCTTGGCAGAAGCATCAAGGCATCCCGTACAGCCTTTCTACTAGTTCAGTCACTATATCTCACCTATGAAACCATGAGACAAACAACAAACAAATGCAGCATGGTATCACCGCTCCTCTATTTCTCCCAGAGCTACGAGGCTGGTTCTAGACTAGATAGGACTAGTTACAAAGATGACAGATGGATAAGTACGTTGATGATAGGATGCAATCAAAACAATGACTTTAATTACTCCAACCCAGCCCAGCCCGCCTATCTATTTTAATACTACAGGGTTGTTACCATTTTGAAATGGTATTTTGAAGAGGTCGTGCTGATAGGAACTCCGAGGGTTAAATTTAAGGGTGGAAGTAGTAGTTCTCGTCCGGCGTGCGGCCACGCATAAATTGCGGCTCCGTTCCTTTGACGTAGATGTCCTCGTACAAGATTTGAGGTGTGGTATCCGGGACGGGCATAGCCTCTGCGACGGCTACCTCATCGTTGACGTGTTTACGGGCCTCCTTGTCAATGTTCTTCAGCTCATCCTCAGTGCAGACTCCCCAGTCAATGATCTTCTGCTTGAGGCCGGCAATCGGGTCGTTGGTTGAACGCATGCGCTGAATTTCTTCTCGAGTTCGGTATGTGGTACCAGGGTCGGACATGGAGTGACCACCGTATCTGTATGTGACGTATTCAAGGACGAGCGGGCCGTTTTCGGCAACAGTCCACTCCTTGCCGTACTTGACAGCAGCCTTAACAGCAAGGACGTCCATTCCGTTTACCTTTAGACCAGGGATATATTGACCACGCTTGTAGTAATCGGTCATGGCAGACGATCGCGCAGCAGCCGTACCCATACCATACTTGTTGTCTAAAAAGGCATTAGTTGGGACAAATACAAGAGAAAAATGGCTACATCGAATACGCACTTTCACAGCCGAATAGAGCGGGCAGGTTCCAGAGCTTAGCCATGTTGAAAGCCTCGAAGACCTGACCCTGGTTGCTAGCACCGTCACCGTAGAGGATTACGGTAGCCTTCTTGCTGTTGGTGTACTTATGCGCGAAGGCTAAACCGGCGCCGACGGGGACTTGAGCACCGACGATACCGTTACCGCCGTAGAAACCTTTTGTGAACATGTGCATAGAACCACCCTTGCCGTAGGCGATACCCTCACGTCGGCCAAGGAGCTCACCGATAATGGATCGGACGGTGGCTCCGCGCATCAGGGCGAAACCGTGGCATCGGTAGGCAGTGATGATATCATCCTCTTTGGTCAATGCGTGTTCAATACCGACGGCGACGGCTTCTTGACCGGTGGACAGGTGGCAGAAACCTCGGATCTTCTTCTCCTTGTACAATCGGTCGGCAGCCATCTCCATCTGTCTGTAAGCAAGCAAGCAAGCCCCGTTAGCAAACGCGACTCGGCCGAAAAGAAGTTGTCGTTTGCTAATCACAATGCTTACCGGACAACAACCATGTCATAGTATATCTGTTTGAGCTCCTTCTTAGTAACATCGAGGGTATACGGGGGCGGGTCGAGCTCATATGTCTCAAAGCTCTCGTCGCTCAATGTGACTTGGAAGTGTTTGTCGTCGGCATCGGGGACGGCGTTCTTGTCAGCATGCGAAGTGGCAGCGTTTGTTGTCACCGAGCGGAAAGGTGCGACGGCAACGGGCCTGGCAGCTCGAGCACGCGCAAGAGGCGCCGCAGCTCTCGGAACCCGCAGAGCACGCGAGAACATGGTAATTGTCGTCGATATGGAGAGACGCTATAAGGAGAGAATGAAACAAAGTTAGGTTCGGAGGACGAGAGAAAGATGTTATCGCGAGCTCTGTTTGCTTGGGGATGGAATTGGATTTGGAAAATGGAGAGCTCCGGACGGAAAGTCTCTCAAAAATTCAACGTTGGGATTTTCCGCCCGACTTTTTCCTTGGGGCAGTCCCGGCGCAGTTTGTAGCTGACTTAGACTACGGTGCCTCAAGTGGGACTACCTAGTCCGTAATTGGTACTAATTACCTCCGTAGTGGAGCCTATGATAAGCTTGTTGAGCTTAGGTACAGTACATGTACATATGTATGTAGGTACCTAGCCCTAACGTTGACCAAAGTTGTTCTTGGCATCCAGTCTTCTATCACTTCATGTTGGAAACGTCAAAAATGTAATACATGTAGCCAAGATATCTAAGTTTAGGTCAACTACAGTATTGAGAAGGAAAGAACGAATTGTCAGCTGTTTATCATTTCCTCAGAAGAATAGATACATGTATGTAGGTACATAGTAGTTTTTTTTTTCATGTCACAGTCGCTTAGCGGACTTTAGTCAGGGAGAATACCGGCTTATCCAATCGTATCAAATCATATTCATATTCTAAGGTATCAAGTATTGTACGTCTTCTCAAAATACATGATGTATAGCTGCTTTTAATATTTAGACAACATATAATAGAAGAGGATTTTGGTAGCTTGGTGGCTCTATGTAATACAATTAACCAACAAAGCTGGATGGATAGCAATTCCGGTTAACAGCCCTCCCTTAGTAATCCAATCATCATTTCCATCATGTCCATACTCATTGTAAAACGGGGTATCCCATAAGCGTTATCCAAGCCATCCGGATACAAGAAATCAAATAAATCATCCTTGCGTGCCCTGGCCGTTCCTAGTCCTGTTTCCATACCTAACCTAGGCAGTTACCAACAAATGACATTGTTCACACTCGAATGTGAGCATGTATGTATAACCCCTTTATCCCATCTCTATGTAGCATACTATGTGTTAGATAATTTTTTGATTATTTTCCGTATAAGCGACGTGGCTGTTCGAGTTTCGACGTAACACTGCGCCTCTTGGGGTACCTGCACGCCATTCTGCTCTCCACGAGTTGCAGCAAGTTATCACGAAATAGGCTATCCCGGTATCTAAGTTCATGAATACAGCCGTTTACTGATAGAAAAGATGTCATGATTTTCTCGGCCGTTTCGCCCGACGTTGTGTTGAACTGCCGCTGCCGCCGTTGCCGCCGCCTTCGTCATCGTCGTCGTCATCGTCTTCGCTGTCATCGCGTGCATGACTCCTCTCGTTCCCCTTCTTTATGGAAATAAGACACCCTTGCTCTTTAAGCCTCTTCGTCAGCGCCGTACTTGCCCTCATCCCGGGGAAATCCTTGGCATTATAGACCGTGAATACGTCGCTCATGGCAGTGGCACATACCGGCGTCCTCGATCCCGGTACCGAATTAGGGTCCAGAACCACCAAGCTGAACCTCAGCCGGAAAGAGCCGGGTGTTCGGCAGGACAAATCCGGAAAGCAGAAGAAACAGCCTTCTTCGTTGTTCTCGTCAAAGCCAACAAACGGCGATGACACTATCGTCCCCATCAGTCTTCGCTGCTGACGATAATCATCCGGCATCCCTGAACAGTCCTGGTCGCCCGTCTCGTTCCAAATCGTACAATGCATGACTGAGAATCGGAATTTGAGCTGTGCACGGATCTCTTCTTGCGAAGCCTTGGGATCTTCGATGAAGACCTGAACAATCGGGGGTGGATCAATTACTCTACGATCTCTCTCGCCAAAGCCACAGGATCTCGCGGCAACTGGTTGCTGACGGACTTTGAGCCTATACGTCGAGGAAGTTACAGCAGCAGCAGGAGGAGCTCTCCTACGTTCTGGTGCCTTCGAGGAACCCGATTCTCCAGTTCTCGGGTCGTCGCTTAGTAAATCCGAAATTTTCATTCGCTCCGGGGCACGAGATTCGGGCTGTGATGGCCATGGCTGTCGAGGGGGGTTTGTTGCTCGGGGAGAATGGTGAAGCTGAGGTTCTCTATGCGAATAGCCAGAAGCAGGTCTGACTGGTGGAATCTCTGCATAGTGGTGCTGTCGAGGTGAACCCCCTATTTGCCTCGGTTGCAAGAGCAGCCTAGAATCCTGTAAAGGGCTTGGCTCGCCACCTAGTCGGCGGAATTGGATATGCTCTGGTGACTCTCTGGTGTGATCAACTACATTTGGCTGATGCGGGGCGCGAAGACGGCTAGGTGCTTCTATCGGCCTTCTAGTGTAAGGACTCGGTACTGCCGTATATGGCTCAGGGCCTGGTACCGGATGCTGGGGGTTTTGATGAACGAGAGACGACGCTGCGTAGGGGTCCTCATATGGATTATATCTATAAGGTACAGGATGTTGTCTTGGTGGGGGACCTGGGTTCGTTTGTGGCCCAGCCACCAGACTAGGAAGTGGAGGTAGGCGTAAGTCATGGCCTCGTTGCTCTTGCGGATAGTAAGAATTGTGTCGTGGAGCGTAAGGGTCACGGGCCCACGATTCGGGTGATCTGGCCATGGTGTCCACCATGGTATTACAACAGAAGCCACCGTGCGATGGAACCTCGACGGCAGCAAAAGACATGAAACGAATCGTGATGTATGTAGTGGACGGCTAGAGGCCGCAGTGGAGATATATATGATTATACTCTGGGCGTGAAGGCGAAAAGTTGACACCTGATCGTATTGTGTGAGTGTTGCGTAGACGCTACCTAAGTAGTTCCCAAGGCTTTGAGGGTTAATAGTGATGCGCTACAGCAGACGCGAGGAGCGGCTAAGATAATAAATATCGAGCTGTGGTAGCAAGCGAAGCAACAAAGCTAGACGTAGTGCACCCCGATTCCACCCGGTTAGAGGCTAGTAGTGAAGAAGGTGGAATGAGGATTTCCGTGGTAGAAGCGGATATTTACATGTCTGTGATCGACGACGAGGGTGCTGAGAGGTCGAGATGTAAGAATTAGCTGGGAATATCCTTGTAACGGAAAGGCTGCTAGAGACGCGGTGCAACTATAGCATAATACTATTTCAACTTTGCGATGTGATAATTGTTGGCGTCGATATATTAAGCTGGCGAATCTGGAAGAAGAAACGTCTGACGTGCAGGTTATAGGGCCACAGACGTAAGCGAGGCTTCACAGACAATCCCGCTCTCTGAGCATGATGATAGAGTAAAATGCCTGATGGAAAGGAAGAGGGGATACTGCCAATGGTTGGTCTGGGATTTCCAGCTGGCTCCAGCGGGACCTTGACTTGAACTGCTGGTTATACTAGAGCCAGCGAGTATGTCTTCTTCGAAGGACACCCTTTGAAAGGAATGGCGACAGCAAAGGATGCCGAACTCCTTTCGTGGGCGTCCTATGCCAATACTCGGCACACATACAAGAGCAACCAGGCTCAATCAGAGCCAGTTGGCACAACAAGTCGTAACAGTTCGGAATGCACCTAACTAGACCCGGCTTGGAGAGATGATAAATGAGAGAATGGACCGGCATACGGTAGATAGAAGACAGAAGAGAGAGAGAGAGAGAGAGATGTTGCACACAAACAAGGGCCAGGAGAAGACTAGTCCTAAACAGTAAGTTAGCAGCGGCAGAGTTGCAGGAGTGGAACTGGAAGCGAGTTCCGGTTGAGGCGTGGAAACCGAGTATTTGGGCCCTTTGGTCCCCTCTCCCAGCCCGCTGTCCTGGCCCCTGGGGCGTGGGAGAGACATTGTAGACGCACCCGCACCCATGAAGAACAGATACCTGCTGGTGTGCTACGATCTAGCGAACTGGGGATAATCGGATCCTTGCTGGTCCTCTTCAAAGGACCCCTGTCGGTTCGGGGTTGTAAAGCGGGACGAACCAACTCCAAACAAACCCGATTCAGCCACGGCTTCTCCCACATTCTTCCCCCATTTTTCTCACTAACGTTAATAATATCCGTGCCGTCTCTTGCTCCACCGAAAATGGGCTTTTCGTGATAGCATGGGTAGTACCATCCGTGTTCTGACAGTCCTGGAGACCACGCGCGACATTGATTACTCTTCCGCCATTCGCTATGCTATACTCCGACAGTATAATTAATGCAACTAATGTCAGATTATCTGCCGGTCTTAAACAACCTGCGGGATTCAACCATAAGGATAGGTCGTAAATATAGAGAGAGGGGGGAAGGAAGAAGAGCTAGACTGATCGACGGAACGCCTTTTGCTTTTGTTGCTTGTCAGCTAGCTTCCCCTCCGCATCTGCAAAATCTCATGGCTTTGTTCGGCGGCTTCAATGGACCACCATCGGAGTTGCGCCAAATTCTGTATGGCGTCGGATCCCAGCTCGAGCATCGAATTATACTGCGGTACCAGATACTAGACGAGTTGCCGAGTAGTCGAGGATCACGAAGTACTGTTTGTTAGACGCCTAGAGCTGCAGGTTGCTGTCTACCGTCCTGTCACCGATGGGCTAGAACTAGAGACCGAGACAAATCCACTCGCACGAAATATGTATCTCAATTTTTAGGATAGTTGACTGTATCATGACTTCTTTTTTTCGACCAGAATTCGACGAACATGGATGTTTTCATGGAACGCAGTGAAATCGTTTGTCCAGGGGAATACATGAACCACAAGTGTGGACTCAAGACGCACTTATTCGGGCCAATTCGCCATTCAAGCGAGTGTGAGCCCGGAACCTGACCTTGCACTCGCACAAGATTGCTGATGTTCCATTCACAGGCACTTTTTGGAACAGAGGGCGTCAGCCGTTGCATCACCAACCGTTGTAACATTGCGGTGGAGTCGAGATTTTTTTTTTCCACAGTAGGAGAATGTTTATTAAGCAAAACAGGCAACCGGACAAGTGTCGTGCGGGCCGTCAGTCCTCTTTGCTGGTTGAGAAATAGAATGACCCAACCGAGTCGTGTTATCAACCGGACTGTGAAACCGTAAGCACGACGCAATCCCAGATTCTGGAATACCTACACGGATGAGCGCATGCTGCAGCTGCGTCCCTGTCTCGTTTACATGCACCACGATGAGAATTAATTGCTTCGGTGGTCACTTAATAACATAAGCGCCTACCATCTACATAGTTCGTATGTACTTGATTGGGGAAGATGCCATCTTTTCCCGGTATATGATATTCTTGGTTGTTCATGGGGTCTCGCTATGAGGTATACGGGAGTATATACGGACAGAGTGGACAGAATGGACAGCATGAACATCATGTCTTGCGCCGAGGCTCCAAACCTTGGGAGTAATCCTGGACCGGATCGCCGGGAGAATATCTTGTTAGCAGTAGTCGGCGAGTTTGGTGAGTGGATGTTTGGTTTCGCCATCTTCCTCCAGGAACCTGTTCGAGACATTTCTTAGCATTTTGCAAGGGGCGACAAGCCCTGAGTCTGCGCCAAGTATGTGAGATGGAGGGTTGGTGGTTGAATGAGAAGGGCCTTCTGTAAAAAGATGCAGCCCGGTGGATAACCATGTTACCCTGAAATCCGGGTTTTCTTTTCATTAGTTCATTGCAGCACCCCAGACAGTGCAATTACAGGGGTCTTTACTAAACTACATACATTAGTACACGTACATGGAGAGTGGAGTCTGCTAGTGAATCCTTCCCCAGTCTCAAAAAAAAAGAGGGTCTACCTCGATATATTCAACCCTTCGACTAACTGACTGTGCACCACTAATTCATCATCTTCTCGTCGTGAAACTCGTAAATACATAAAAACCTACTGTTACGAATGGTAGAATCGCAGAATCATTTGTATCTGCTACCAAGGAACGCTCACTACCTACCTAAGGACCTAGATATTTCATAGTGGAGAAGCGGTTGGTCCTATCCTGCCAAACGTTACGAACGAGGACCAACAACATAATTGCCATTACATAGCATTCGTCGAACTACTTATAGGTTATTTCATATCACTATACCTACATGTATCCCGACTTTCTAGTAGATTCCATAAAGGCTGTCTCATCACCAGGAACGTTGCTCGTTGACGCTTGACGCATTCTAAGCTAGTTAACATCCCAGTTAGGTAATGTCGACAACTTTCTTTAATCCATTACTCTAGGGGTAACGCCGGTCTCGATCGAAAAGATAAATTCTATACGATGAACTTGCTCTGGACCCAATCAGACACCTTTGAATACTTGGACCGGCCCGAGTGCTATTGTCCCCTCTCAAATTACGGCCACACTTTACTTCATAAATCCGTAGGGCACCGGTTCTCTCCCTAATGGTCAATCCAATGCGGCAGTTGTCCTAGTGGATAGTTTTATATAAGAAAAAACGGCTATTGGAGAGTAGAATTGGTAAGGCAAAGTCGGCTTTATGGACGAGGCTGTTTTCTGGTCATCAAATGGCAGTCGACGGTTGGAAACTTCACCTTCATATAATCTAGTTTATTGACAGTACGCCTCATATTCTCAGATGCAGTCGGCGAGACTCCGATACGAACCACCGGTGCATATCCATATTCGGCCAATTGCAGCTGCATCGAGTTCGCCAAGATGCGGCACGGCGCTCTGGCTCAGACATCGAAACATCCCGTAAGCCTCCGACCCACAGCATTGTCTTGAATATAAAAGAGTTTCACTGTTCCGCTAAGTTGCAGCTGACTCTCCTTGTCCTGGCCCGAACAATGATAGCATTCGGCTCTTACCATTTGAAGGCGGAATTCAGGTTTTTGGAGTCCAACTCCATCAAGCTTTTAGCCCCTTGTGTAGATACTAATCCCATTCCCTCGTGTTGCTATATTCCAGCACTTTCGGTCCTCGCCTGAAGTTTTACTTTTACCCTCTACCTTCACTAACACGCTGAGGCAGGCTGCCTGTCATGTCTATCCCTTGTTTGAAGAGACCCGTTCATTGCAAGGATTCTTATGCCGTCGGAGTCACTTGGCTTTTATTTCGCCCAAGTAAGCCTTCAGGTTTAGTCATGAAATGTTCCGCTTCCCGAAATTATAACCACATATTATAGGTACCTCTCAAACTACTCGCCCACAGGGGAAACATAAGCCTACCAATTCCAAATTTCAATATACCAAGTACAGGATTGGTGGGAACGGTAATTATTTATATGCCTGATTGGCTACAATCCATATCTTACGACCAAATTCTTTTATGTTACCCTCCCATGGCCAAGATGCCCAAGTACCTGGACGAGGTAATAAGCGAATAGAACCAACCAACTCCGGCTAAAACGCCATTTGAATCCCTGCCGCAGATCTGACAAGTTGATTACGATAGAGTTTAGGATTAACAAAGTACCCCCCCAGATTCCTTCATGTCACTTCAACGAACCAAACTAAAGGGCCTAGCCAGCGAACACCCACTCATAAAATTTGCAAAATCAATGAAAAAAAAAAAACCTTCAATGGTACCCTCTCAGCAAGTTTGAGGTTCGTTCCAATCCTTGGAAAGTCTTGGGTCCAATAATATTTTCCCCTATTCTTAAACGTTCACACTTTGTAAAGTCTCATTTACCACAAAAGGAGAGGCACAATTAGCTTCCTGCTGCAAGCTTTAAGGGATGATGGTCTTAAGAGGCATCATATCATCCTACATCGGGATAACGTATCATTTGTTTTTTTTTTCTTTTTTTTCTTGTTTTTTTTTTTAAAAAAAAAAGCATTAAATAGCCTCTTCCCATATATTCGGATACCTGTACCATCAAATAAATAAATAAAAGAGACATCAGTGCCCAATTATGGTTGAACGTATATGGAATGTCGCAAACGTTGAAGTCCCTAGAAGCTCATGATCAACATGACAAGTCACTTCTCAGCCGCTATCATACGACGCGGCGCCAGAGGGCCGGCTTAGTTAACGCTTAGTAGCTAGGCTCTTATGGCGATCACCAGGGTACTGATATGATCCCCACGCTTTGACTTGCAGTTATGCAGGCCAACCTTACCACTGCCTTATTAGCAGCCCCAAGTTACTTCTCATCAGTTTTATGTATTCGACAAACATGTAAAGGTGTCCCTATTTATGGTATTTATTTCACAATCTCCATTCATAAGCTAAATGACCCGAATTCGCTTCTTGTTTGCTTCACGTCTAGCTTGAGTTGAGTACCTGAAATATCAGAATGAGGGCAGACTATTCAGTATCAGGAGTTCATGATAACGAGATGAACCCTGAAGTTTCATTAACCATCCCGCCTTTTTTATACAAGGGATGGGGCGACTACCGGAGGTAGGTATAGTATCATCGCATAGTTAGAGCTAAGTACTGTTGAATTTAACTCCTAGTTAGCTTAGAAGACAGCGCGGGTGTTCCCGAAAGATTCTAGCAACGATGAAGAAAGCAATACACCCATTAAACTTGAACGACGCCCCTCAATTGACAAGTGTTCGGATAGCATAGGATGGGACTCTCCAAACAACCTTCACACCTTCAAATCTGGTCCACAGCCTTCAAATCTTTGTGGGATAAATCTTGCTTAGATAGGTACCTACCTGTCTGTATAAGGTATAACAAGATGCACCTCGCCGACATTTTGTCGACACCACCAGCCCCCCGAAGTAGAAGCGGCCCCCTGCTCTTGGCACTTCATGCAATGAAAAAAACATGACTATTGCTTCGAATAACGTTAGAAGATTTTGCCTACGCGGAGCTATGATGAAGCATTGCTACTGACTCCGGATAAAGTCCAATATGTTACACTTCCGTCTTCGCAGCCGTTGTGATCGACCACCTAAGCCAGCGTCCTTGAAATTCGATAGTAACTTACACCATTGATGCCTCTTATTACTAGCGCCAGAAAGATCTTAGCTTCGGCACCGTATCAGATTGTGCTTCCTAACAGGCAGATGTACCCATTCATATGCGGTATCCGCTAGATGGCAGCCGAACAAGCGGTCCCCACGATCCCCACGACCGGGAATTGCTAATAGGCTCTACTTTCTGTAACCTTCAGCGTAAAATTCCGGTCGTTTCCAGCCACTATGCGAACTCCACTCGACGGGGATGAGTTAGTCTTGCATAATGAGATATTACCGGGCTAGAAAGCATGCGAGGGGGCACTATTCCCAGACGCTTTTCCGTTCGTGGATGCGATAATACATATATCATCTGTCGAGTGCATGATGTGGTGGTATTCTGCAATTCTCGCTAAGATCGAGTTGCTACCGCTTCACGTACCGGCAGTTACGATGTATAGTTGCTATCAAATATACTACATGATTCTAGGCGTTCGATCACTCCAGGGAAGACCCTGCGTCTATCTACTTAAATTATCCGGTTAGGGGACAAGTTGCGGAACCAAATATCGACGACCTATTAGCTTAAGAACTTGGAAAACCTGCGTTTCTCAACAAGAGCTGATGGTACTGGGGAAATAACACATCGCTGACAATCCTTGATACAGTAAAATTCTCTTGCAGGTATTGTACTACCTTACTATTCCCAAGTAAATTCAACTGCATCTAACATCTTACCCCTATAATCTACATGCTTTTGCGGAGACAGGGTTCCTCTCGCTTAAGCGTTCTCCCTTCGTGATGTATATTAGATATGTACCTACGGTAGGTAGCACCCACGAATGAATACCACCAGAAAAATTGGGAGGCTAATCCTTTTGGGGATGTAGTCATACAGTTACCATGGCTCCCCTAACAGGCATTTATCAGGTAGACTGGAGAATAGTCTCCAGTGTATCACAGATTCTTAACGATAATATCTGTATCTCTTTCCAAGCAAGCTCGTCCGGATGTTATTCAGCGGTAGACCTCGCAGCCACGCCACCCGGCTAGTGCTTAACGGGTTTAAAGTGTACTATCTGATGGCCTGGCCGTTATCCAGGTAATCAAGAAATTCATGTCTTTGGAATAGATTGGGGGATCTCACACGCCATAAATCCATCTAGGACCTCTATTCAAAGATAATAGGTACCTACTACCTAAGCGAGTAGTAGTGGCGGGAAGAAACCGAGACACAGGTTAATGAATTCTCGGGAGCATTAGAATGCTCTTTCTTCTACCATCACCGGCGAATATTAGCTGCCTTAGGTATGTCTCTCCCGCTACTAACCTTGGTATACGGGCTACCCTCTACATATGTAATCAAGGGACCATAGGCATTCAGGTAGGTAAAATCTTCACAGTGTTAATATACTCTAAATCACATTACCGACTAATCGGTTCTATAGTGGTTTGCGATGTGATGTACTTGCGGAAGAAGCGTAATAGATTTGCTTGATTACTTACAAGTATTGTGAAGTACTCTTCTACGGAAGAAGAAAATCTCTGTGTAACACGAGCTCTAGATTCATCTTGGGTCTTAAGTATTTATCCTTCAAACGCTCATGAAGTTCGACGGTAGTTTCCCATATTAGGCACGATCAGAAAGTTGTAAACCATACCGTACCCTTTATAATGATGCTTTCACAGCTCAAGGCGTATCAGGAGGCATTGGGTGGCATATTTTAGGAGTGTCACAAGGGCGACGTCGCTTGGATCGTGGCTTGACCCTCACCACCAACCTGTCACGGAACTCCGCGACAATCTTGATGCCTTTCGAACTTGCAATTAGTGCCGAGTGTAACGAAACCATAGTTCGAAACTACTTGGATAAATCTACCTAGGTATAAGCGGGTTTCTATTAACCGAATTCCATGCAGCTTTTGAGCTTAATAGAGCTCAAGTAATATCTAGAAAGATTCCAAATACATATATCTTAGCATTGTATCGTTTGAATATGCCATACTGGCAATTAATCAATGGCTATGTGGGTGATAGGCATGTGCGTTGGTACCTGTTAGCACACCGGCTATGACTAGTATGCATAGGTACCTAGGTAAGGTAAGGATCCATGTGTAGAAGATATTGCAGTCCTTCAGTATGACGGTACTATACGACGAATAAATCCATATCTTTGCCCTCCTTTGGGTTATACATTTCTTGATAGTCACCGTGGCATATGTTACCATGTGTCTTGAAGGAACTATCGGTGAGGTGACAGACTAATTCTAGTGTAAGGGTCCATTAGATGCAGAGAGCATCGAATATAAAAATAATACCTTGATATATGAGTGCTTAGAAGAAGGCTCGTTTGACTGGTAATCAATGGATAGTGATGTGGAGGGTAATGGCGTGGACGGTAGGTGCTGGACTTGCTGTCCATCGAATGCTCGCGTGCCATTTTTCTTGACAATGGGAATGAACTCTCTGGAAATAATGAACTTATCTTGATAAGGACGTGCAAGAGTATGCCCCTAGTTACCTAATCTTCTACTTGAGACAAACTCAAGCCTAGAAGGCACCGACCTAGGTACCTACTGGTATACGTTTTCTTTCACTTTTCCCGTCAAAAAAAAAACCCCCCTTGAGATACGTCGCAGTAGCTTCTAGAAATAAGCACGGACGTTTGATTCAAGATCAGCACTAATGATGGCATCCAGCGCAAGAGGTAGGAAAGAAGTTCGCAGAGCCGCCGGAGGAAATAGAGCGGGGATGATATCACTCTCGAATATTGTGTCATCTTACGCAGCACATGCATATGGAAATGTATTAGGAGGTTGGATACGCTTGATATGCAACTTCTGAACATAGAACTGCTAGAGCCGCCAGTCTGATTATCCCTATGAATGCATAGGTCCCTGAAAAATCGGATCTGATGATTTCATAATGTTGTCAAGATTGGGATGACGACCATGACGTCACTGACGTCAGGTAAGTGTCTGAATTGAATAATAAATAGGAAGACAACGCGAACAGCTTTTGAGAACAAGATTCTAGATCAGTATTAAACATTACAAGCAGAAATTAATCTGTCAACGAATCAACATCATTACGTATCATCGGCACCACTTTACAGAGAATCAAGACATAACCATAACCGTACGACATGGCACCATCATCCGAGACTCTCCGCAAGATTGCCGACGAGGCAGAGCGAGACCTAAACTCCTACGAGGCCAAGACCGGCGCACACAAGACCTCTCCTAGCGATGAAGCTGGCGTCGACACGAGAGTAGAGAAGAAATTCCCTGGCGCCGAGGTGCGATATGACGCGGATCTTTCCACCAATGCCGGCTACAACAAGCGGATTCCTCCCGAGGAGGGTGGCACTACAGATGCCCGTGGACGGTATGATGATAGTTAAATCTCTGTCTTCACTGATGAGAAAAACTAACATCACCACAGACAGACACGAGGCGAACATTTCGAAGGCGTTGGCGGTCCAGAAGATAAGGTAGCCCGACAGGCCCGAGATTTAAGCGGCAATGACGAGTTCGATCCGGCCGGAACTCGATATCGCGAGCCCGGGTCCTCAAGCGCGGCCGATACGTCTGTAGGATACGGTAGAAACGATGTTATGCCCGAGGGCAAAGAGGCCGTAGAGTCAAACATCGAGGGCACCAAGCGTAACCCTCGCAAGGACCACTTTAAGGGATCTGACTACTACATACCAGAGAGCGTCCCTGGTAGTATTTCAGCGGAAGGCTATGAGCCCCCCGAGAGCGTCGTACAGAGCTCCCGAGAGTCAGAACAGTATTAAGGGGAGTCAGAGTTGAGATGGGAGTGGACGTGTATGATTAGGTAATTGAAGTCGCACAACGAATAGAATGGTATGTGATATGATGGACGAATACTACAATCTCACAAGCCAATGGAGACCAACTTACCATGCATAGCTTTCCATGCGTTGGAAGAATAAGCTACTAACCTACCTAATACAGGTCTACCCTACACCCACATGAGGACTATCAGAATCACGAAGGTAAGAACTGGAGCTGTATAAGAGTCGAATGCTACCTAATTCGCCTACCTAGATCCCGTGATGATATATAGGGGCTCTATTAAGGCAATGACTTGATTGTAACTTGGATGAAACTTCACTCTCTGAAGGTATCGGAACGCCCTATTTTTGCCTTCTGATACTTTAACTAACGTTCTAAGCTGGGCTCTCATACTACATTCCTAGGACATTTTGAATCTTGGAACTCCTCCGCTGATTTAATAACTATTCCAATAGTCACTGGTATGGTATCGCCAATCTACGATTTTTGACAGGTGGGACTCGATTATAGTTCCTGCGTTTTTGTCATTGGGGTCAGCATCTGGTCTGCGACAATAAGGCCTCGAGTCTCCTTTCAGAACGCCAAAGCTATATGAAGAGTGGTTGACGAAGAGAGGGAGAAATAATATTACTCCATCTTATTCAGGGAGGGTTATTTCAAGGCTATCGAATACTAAAGACGGGGAAATATGAGGCATACTTCTCGTAATAAGATCCTTCTAGATGATTGGACCTAAGAAGTTAACTTGTTGTTTGATATACAACACCTTTCCTTGTGTTTTCGAAAGTCATAAGGTAATAATCACAAGAGGGTTTATAGGAACATGATCGTCCCTCAATTAGTACTTATATCATTGACCTAGTATATTATCGTAGTAGGGAAGAAATCCCCATTGTCACCGAAAATCCATGTTCGCCCATACCTGATTATTCCTTACTAGGTACCTTGAAATAGATAGTCTCTCGTACTGGCTGATCTATAATTGTCGGGTACCGACATTGCTCTTCCACGGTTTGCGGGTAATTGGTAGTGATACGGGCTATAGATATCAATTAGATATCAGTAATCGGATGACAGGGCATAGATGGATATCATCCGTAAGCTGAAAAAGCCGCGGAAAGACCGATCCCCCGTGGCCTGAATACGAGAGTATTTTCGGCTTCAAGTTGAAGACTTCCGGACGCCTGACTTAGCCTAATTCTCCGCACCGTTTGTGTCAGATGTTCCAGATCACCCATAGAAAGGTGTATAGGTAGGTTCTCTTGACTAGTAAGTGACGAAAGAACATTCAAAAATCGTATTGCTGACTGTGTGATCGGCTGAGGTATTGTATGTTTGAATACTCTCAAGAGTTGCCGCTGTAGGCGTATAATCCATCATCCGATACTACGATGTCGCGGCGGAATTCGGTTATAAAGCCAATTCCGAATATAATCCATTAAGTTACTGTCAAAGACAAGTGATCTAGACTTTGAGCTGCCTTATCCAAAAGTTCCTGTGTAAGTGCCCCGTCGTTGTCGGTCTTAGCCTCGTTCTCCGATTACATGGATATGACGTATTACGTTACATTGTCTAATAAATTACTGATTAATCCGTACACAGCTGTACCGTAGTGCACTATAAGCTGATCAAGGGTTCAAGCTACTCAACGATACCTACAGCATTTGTAGACAACCTTGAACGCAACCATACTGCATCTGTTATTTTCTAATATCTCGTCAAGCTTCATCTCGTTATAGGATCTTATGTTTCTCGTTCTATTACTTATTGCTTCGTGAAGGCGATAAAACCGAATGGTTACGGCGGCAATGAATAAAATATACCTACATAGCCCTATTGGTTCCGAGATGCTTGTTATGATACTTATATCGTTACGAAGGGCCTCGCTTTTAGAAAAACATTGAATATTGGGATTGCCATAATCGAGGAGGTTCGCTTAAGGGTAGGGTACATACTTACTAAGGTACCTAAGTACCTAGGTAGACGGCTTGGGATCTTATGGTCATAGCTCAAGAGAGATAGGTATAGCTTCTCAGAGCGGAAATCTCGCAAATCTCACCAAATGTGCTAAGCTTCTGATTTCTACCAATTGGTAGCATTGGATGATGTTCATGCTATAGCTGATCTGGCAATTGGTAATGGGTCGACAGGCTAATAACGGATTGTAGAGTGACTAGAGGCATGTAGAGCAGGGGCTTCCTCTACATACGATGTCACATCGCATATACGAGAATTTCCTGCTAGCCTCAAATTCGACCAAACGGGCTCCTAACCTAACCCAACCTCTCCATCTATTTCGCAGTTTTGAGGAATATCAGTAACACTTTTTAAGCTTTCCTTTTTCTAGGGTCCTTGACGTCCACGTGTGGAGAGGCTGATACGATCCAGCCAATGAAGTTGACGACCTGTTAGTTGCCGCCTCATGTTGGAAGATCTTCGCCGTGAGCTTTGTCTTAGATCTCGATTCTCCACCTTATCGTGACCTCGTGACGACCACCGTTCCTCACTTCATGTATCAAAGAGATGTTGGAATATAAATTGGAAGTATGCCGACCTATCTGATCTATCTCGAGGACAGTGACAATCACCGCACGGCGATCAAAACAGCTTCTTAATTATCCTCACCGTTTGTGCGACTGAATCATATCGTACCGCTATCTCGTCATGAAGTTCCAACTTTCAGCCCTACTTCTCGGCATTGCTGCCAGTGCGGTGTCTGCACAAGAAGCCAACCAGACCGGCCCATTCTATCTCCACATTACTGGTAAAGAGGGCAGTTCTATCGATGGTTAGTTACATGAAGAATTGTGTCAATGGCTATGAGCTTACAAATAGGATAGGATATGCCGGATCGTGTCATGCTGGAGCTGCCATTGAGGGGTTCTGTTACAGCGCGGGGGCGCTTCCCGAAGGCAGTGTATCGTTCCAGTACTATTTCAACTACACTGGATTCACCGTCATCGACGATGCCCAGGTCGGTGAACTTTGGTGGAAGCTCCCCTACACCGACAACAACGGTAACCCTGCGTTCGAGCCGCAAACTCTGGGGCTGCAGTTCGTCCCGAACAGCAACGTCGCTGCGCCCATGTTCGGAATAAGTAATATTGCCATGAATGTCGGCTTCGACAAGGACAGCAAGCTGTTCGGCTGGTTCTACTATGATGACTCGACGTTCACGCCCGGCACGAACCCTACTCCCAGCGGCGAAGGAACAGCATACTACCAGTGGTATGTGTGCTGGCAATACTTCACTGGTTACTACTACCAGTCTGTGGGATGGTCCACGACATCGCCGCCCCATAATCCGACTTGCGAGCCCGTTGATATCACCCAGGTCTTCGTTTAAGGGGAAACCCGATCTGCTCGCCTCTTAATCCTAATGTCTGATAATAACCTTGACCTTCTTCTAAGCTCAGCGACCGTTAATTGCATGACGCCTACGAAAATTTGCATGAGGACTGGGGATGGTATGATATAGGTTATGAATGAGCAGTATAAAAAGTAATGAGCAACGTTCATAGCGAATATGATGTAATTCTAATCATGCTTCAACTGTTCTATATTTTGATGGTGGATGTGTACCTACGTGGATGAAGCGCACAGAGCTTATCCCGTTGCGGAGGTTGGTCCGTAAGCGATGTGTTACACGAAAAGCGTTATTTCCTCAGGTTTTCTTCTGAGCTTATATTGCCCAGGAAGGACCGCGCTCCGGACCGGTTTGCTAGAGAATCTCCAACCTAGTAGCACGTTGAATTGCATCTCGACCTCTTTGCAACGAGATACGATCCTTATGGTAGGTATGCTCTGAACAGATCGTTGGTAACCAGAGCACTAATTCAGCTCAATTGAGGGCCGGCTGATCCCTCCCTGCATCATCCCGAGGATGCACCTGCAGGACTGGTACCCTAAATATTGGGTACTTGCAGCATCTGGCCGACGTCAAGCTGGACCTCGCAGCGTTCAGCTCCTGGCAAACATCCAACTAATAACTGGTAGGATCCCAAAATCCGTCATTGTGTAACAAGCGAACATGATCCAGACGGTGCAAGGCTGGCAAACATTGCCTATGTCACCGCTATATTGCCAAATTAGGACTTGTCTACACCTCACCTAGAGAGCAAGCTCCCCGAATGCTGCACGAAATCCTGCAGGACAGGCGAGATACTGTTACTGAGTGACGGAAATGTGTCGATTCCGCATATTAATGAGCCTAACTCAGGCCTGATTCGCCAGTTTTCAATGGCCCGTTATCCAACGATAACGAAACCGGTTTCCGAGAGTCCCGACCGAGTTGAGTGAAGGTAGGGCATAGGCAGGCACGCTATATATATAAACTTCAGGTATATAACGAAGCCCGTGCTTTCCCACATATGATCTGTGATGAAGATGGAAGAAGGACCAGGTCCTGAGATCTTACCCTCTAGCTCGCTTGTAATTAACGCTTTGGGTAGGCCGTGATTATACGTCAGCTACCAAGTTTAAACAACATTTCCCTCAACCAGATCCTATCCAAATAGATCCTCCCCTCTCATCTCGTCTCGTCCCATACCGCCACGATGAAAGTCTCGCACGGCCTAGTCACCGCCCTGAACTTCCTCGTCCCTGTGACTCGGGCGTTTCCACGTCAGCTTGATATTACCCCGGCGACCACAACATTTGACTCTGTGACTTCAACGACAACCACGTCATCGCTCCCGAGCGCCCTCGACTCGGCGACGACTACCTTACACTGCGACTACAGTTACTGCAATAGTCTGGGCAGTAATGTGTGCTTCTACTGGGCCGGATATACATCCTGGGACGTGTCGCGAGGTCCGATTCCCGGCGAGAAACCTACTATCCTTGGACCTTGCTCAACGGAGACATGAAAGGGGTGTTGGAATCGACCCTTTTGCTGGTGTTAATATGTGGTACAAGCAATATGGGTGACTGAGACTTGGCGAGCGTGACTGAGAAGGGGTTTACAGGCTCGGGTTTGGTGGTGGGATATAGTACAAATAAAGAAAACGGGGTGGTAAAAATTCGGGCGGCGCTGGGCTACGTAGGGACATTGGGCATTCTCTAGGACGTGCTTGGGAGTAAGCACTATGTATCTAATGTATAAGAAAAGGGAGAGAAAAAGTGGAGTTCGATGGGTTTTTCGTATATACAAGGCTCAAGGCGTAATAACCTAGTTACAGGAATCAAACGGCATTTTTTGCTTCTATTTGACTCGATGTGAATGCATTTTCGTTCCAATCTTCGTTTACTAGGCTGGAGGTGTGTTAGTAAGTTCTTAGGCGGAAAATTTTCTACCAGTATTAGGGTAGACGTAAAAATCACTTACCTGGGCCGCCGATAGCGGTAGTGATGGGCCCGCTCTCGATATAGACGCCCGAGAAGTAGAAGTCCTCGACGCTGTCCGGGTAGCCAGAGCGCGGCAGCTCCAGAACTCCCAAATGCCAATCGGCGCCGTTGGACGAGGTCGACGTCTTGGCGGGCGCGACGACCTGGGTCAGCGGGTCAGCGCCCTCCGAGTGCCAGAAACCAACAGTGCCGGCGCCAAAGTCGATCTCGAAGGCTACGTTGTGCCAAACATTGGGCTTCCACTCGGTCTTCCATTTGGAGTTCTGCGAGATCATGCTATAAGCTGAGGGTTAGTTTAATTTTCACCTTCTATGATGGAGTATGTCCTGAGTAAGGCAATGGGTAGTGCCTCCTTTGAGGCTCGAACGAATTTGTAGGGGAAACCTGGAAGAGAAGGAACTTACAACTGCAAATTCGGGTTCTCAGTGCCCTGCTCGCCAGAGATCCAGCCGTACTTCAGCTCAGTAAAGTGAGACTCGAAGAAGCAGATCTGGTGCTCACGGTTCTTCGAGGGCGCGTTGGTGTCCTTGCGGGATATACTGAAGTGGTAAAACACCTTGCCGCTGTTAATGGCGGCTTTGGTTTGCGGGATCAGCTCGATGCGGCGCATGTTCTGGCCGTTCCAAAAAGCCGTGCTGTCCAGAGTAAACTTGGCACCCTGCTTCGACACCTTGTCTGCAGGATTCTTGTAGTCTGGCGAGAAGTTGATGTACTTCTCGACCGATCCTGATCCGTGGATGTAGTACTGGTACCTGGAAATTGTCATTACCTAGCAATTACAAGCTTTGTATATAACTGCTTACGGTCCCACCTGGTTCGACCAAGACCATTTGTTCAGGTCTGCCGACGTGCCCAAATCATTGAATCGCCCATCCCATAGAACTGCCGCGCTGGCGACAGTGGCCAACACCGAAATGAGGGCAGCCTTCATCTTGAATTGTACAATCTTTCAAGGACCACCTTGAAGATGTGCGAAGTAAATGTGCCGGCCAAGCCTTTAGGCAGCAAGATAGGTTGGGATGGCAGAGGAGCGAACCGGGTATTAGAGTGTCAAGTACAATTCCTAGGATACGGGGAGTTATATAGACCTCTGCGAGATCGATATGGCGGTCACCTTTCCATCATGCCATACCTTGACAAGGGTAAGCTGCACGGGGGTAGGGGTTCCATTAAAGAGATCATCCAGGCACGGGCCAGATTCAATATAAAGTGGCAGGCCGGACCGTAGCAAAGGCAACTGAGAGGGAATTCTAATGAGAAGTGCGTGCTGGATCGCGGATATCAGCCTCCGATGATCTTGCCCAGAAGATCACGGTATATTAGACGTGGGGGACTAATAGTTGTCGAATTTAGCCTATTGGTAGACGATTCTCATCGTATCCGCCTCGGTTTCCCACTATACCTCATGGGGATCCTTTCAATGCGGATCAGAAGTGCCTTAACTTTAGACAAGTATTTATTAACGTGTCGAAAATAACTTCGAGAGCTAGAGTACAGATATAACTCGTTACAGGAACAACATTTGTTCGTGCTCTGAGGCAATTTAGATCTAGACCTTTAACCCTTGACAACCACCCGAAAAGTTTGACAACCAACGTATGGACGATATGCAATATTACCTGTAGACTCTAGGGCGCCGGATGAGTAAGGAAAGACTAGAAAAACAACAAACTCGGGAGCGTCCATTGCGTTAGTGGTTAGTGTAATGGCCCACCGGAAACACTCTCAATATTCTAATCCAGCACCGAAACTGCTGTTCCGCGCTACGGCTGCCCGATCTAGGCTCGCTCTAGGTGGATCGACACTGGCCTTGCTGTGTGATGTGCCTGGTCGAGAAGGGATTGGATCGCCCTGTTCTGCAGCATATATAGCATCCGCTGGAAGAGGCACTTCGTCCTGAATCTTGTGGATGAAATATGCGGCTATGAGGGCGAAGAAACCTCCACAGGCTAAGACAATGGCAATACTGTGATCGCCGGGGACACCTCTGGGCTTCTGAAATATGCGGAAGATAATGCTAGAGCCAAGAGTAGCAATGAACTGTGGTGAAGCAATAGCCATGTTGTGGATGCCTAGAATGACGCCGGCTTGATCTGGCTCCTCCTCCTCGTCAGCTTCCAGAGACGACTCTTCCTCAAAGTCCCTGTCTCCAGAATTAGTAGTGTTGAATTGTTCTCCTTGTGCGAGTGACCTCATCTGTTGCTTCCGGGCACGATACATGACATCACGGCGGCTTATTTCAGCGCTGATGATGGCCCATGGCGCCCAGAGTGCTAGAGCCCACGTAATGCCAATGAGTCCAATGAGTGCTGTCGCAGCCTCAACTGTTCGGACAAGGACGGTACAGAACATTGCACCAGCAAAGAGAAGCTCGGACAATAACCAGGCCTTTCGTAAGGTGAATCCTGGGATGACTAGACGAGATAAAATGCTCTTGCCATCCTCGATTGAGTTTTCAAGGGCTCCGTGAGAGCTGTTGACGACAGAATTGTCGTATGTTGGATCGATGAAGAAAGGAAGCAGCACGTTGGTTGCTAGACTCGTAATAGCGAATATCAGTAGGGCAAAGGTGCCTACTCTGGTGGCCTTCTCGTAGAGCGCATCTAGCTCTTCTGGAGTCATGTGGGGATTCTCTTCTAGGAAGGGCTCAACATAGATCTCTCCGATATAGGACGACGTGTAGAAGAGCATGGGGAAGAATCCGATCCATGCAGCAAATTGAACGATGCAGACCTTAGAGACTTGTGGGGGAAGTCTTTTAATAGAGGCGAAGATCTTTACAAAAAATGATATGAGACCAGGCCGATCGGCAGGTGGACGTCCATCAAGCTGAGGGTTCCGCTCACGGATGAATGTAGTGCTCAACAACACTGTTGAAAGAAGTGCAATGCTCGCGATCGCACAGAGGTCCTTGAATTGAGTACTTCCAAACCACCATACGTATTTTGGGAGATTGATACCGCCAGCGATATAACCGATGATGTTACCAACACCCACTAGCCTGCTAGCCATGGAGTTTGCAGCTTCTTGTTGATGAGGAGGGGCGCAATCGACGATAAAAGCTCGGATGGATGCTTGGACTGTATTAACGGCGACATCTAAGACGTAAATCCAAATGACAGCGATGACGATAATGGTGACTTTCACACCATGAGATTCCGGGTCAACTCCAAATATGCTAAATATTCCGCCGATGATTTCTCGAATCCATGCAAGGAACATGTACGCTAGCGCTGTAGCGAGAGCGCCGCCTAGCATAAACGGCTTGCGTCTTCCCCAAGATACCCTACAGTTGTCACTGAGCATGCCGACATATGGCTGGACCAGAGTTCCAGTGAGCGGACCGGCAACCCACACAAGAGCCATCAGAGACTTGCTCAAGCCGAGAGAGAGTAGATATGGGGTGCCATTGGATAGTTCTACTGCCCAAGCAACTTGCAGGCCTCCAATGCTGACCGTCAAGAGTAAAAGGTACCATATGCTCTTGGTCTTTTGGAATTCATCGTCTTCGGCTTGTATCGTGTTTTCATCGTCTAGGGAATCCTGCCCAGCCCTGCTTGGGGAGAGAAGAGGGGAGCTCTCATTGAGCCTATCTGGATCAGGAGCCTCTACAGTGTTGAATCTTACTGTACTTTCCGACCACGCTGGGTCGGCGCCATTATCCGGTTTCGAGGGCGGATCATGTTTGCGGTTCGATGAGGATTCACGATCCGAGGAGGAAGAGCTCGACAATGACGAGGTCATCGATTGGACCGTTTCGCTTTCGCGACCAAATTCGTTCGTATTTTGTGTGAGGGTAAATTGCGAGTTGATTGCGGTAGGATAGTTAATCTGAGGAGATAGAAGTGGCTGTCACCATCAACTATTCGCCGTTCTATGAGTGCATGTTGAGGATGAAGGATTATGTAGGTATGTAGAAGGAATTCGGGAGACCGGGGTCGGACGAATTTAGCCGTCTAGGCCAACTAGACGAAGTGAGCGGTTGTCACACGGTCTGGGCTCGAGGCAGTAGCACGGGACTGAAGCACAGGTAGAATGGTGGCGCGTCGTAATTGGTTGGGGAAGGTTGCGAGGTATGAGCTGGACGGTACTACGGTAGTAGTCAATACGTTACTGGGACTTTCATGTTGATTTGAATCCGCATGACACCAGACAAAGTTAAGGCTAATAGACCAGTCGGAGAGCTGAGACTTTGAGGATTGGGATTTGGTTGCGATGACATCAGGTAGTCTTGCGACGTAATAGGACTAGTTAGTAGGTTAGAGTAAATGGGAGGTCTTCCGATTTCCGGGTCTGAGGGGGGGACCGTGGAGACTAGACTTTGAACCTTGTCTTACCAGTCTGTAATCACCAGGTCACATTTGTCTTAGTTAGCGTTTGTGGAGTTGAGTTGTTGAAGTGAGTACGGTAGATACAATACATGTATATGTATATGATGTATGTACGGTAAATTGGAATTTGAGTATAAGAACACTGAATATAGGTACATGTAGCCATGCGTTCTTAGTGTACATGTATATTAATAGTGTATGCATAGGCGTTGCTCGTTGGAATTGATAGTCGACAGTGTTAACCTAATCACATCCCTTACCCAGGTACAGTTACAGTATTTACATGTAGGTACATTAGGAACGGTGGATCGTACCTTACTGGATGTGTTACTACATACATGTACATAGTAGATCAAACTGTGTGTGGGGTAATAAGGACATCCATCGAAACAAAGATGTCCAGGTGGACCTTTATGTACATGTAATTATGTATTATAGTAGTAGTAATACATAGGTATGTACCTATGTAGCTAGTTTAGTAATGTTGTCATTCGTACTTGCAAATTATACATTTGATAGATGATATCGTTATATCGAAACTAAGCTATAATCCTTCGCGTTGGTTCCTTCGCAGGCTGTGCTCTATGGAGGTCCCTCCAAGGCCCTGCGGGCGCCTCCGTACAGGCACTAACAGCCTGTAACTAGCCTTGCGGCGCGGCGCAACCAGCTGCTGGAATACATAGCAAATGATGCAAGCTGTCGATTTCAACTTCTCGAATTGACCGAGCCCAGCAAACCGAATCAAAACCAGACCTTCCATCACATCGACCGATCTAGATCCTCGTCGTTTGATGCGTTCTCACGCCGCATTATCAGTGCTCAATTTAGAGCAAAAAGCCTACATTCTGCCGAAGCATCAATCTCCAACTTGAGGCCGTCACCATTTTTGTCGCGACCATGTTGACAGAAATTGCCAGCTCCTTCATGGAGCTCGCTCGTATGCCAACCCAACTCCGAACCATGTCGCCTTAAATAGTTTCACAGAATTGTTAACAATCATGTGCTACAGGACGACAGGACGAAGAGACAGATCCCGATGGTATGATCAATATTCGATACTCTCCCATTGCGCGGCTCGACCCTACCTATCGATTAATCTAACGATGTATAACAGAGGCCGACTCCGGACAAAAGGAGATATTCGCATCATGGGCACTCTTCATATCTATTATGCTCCTCATAATTGCCTTCTTCACCAGCTATATGCTGCAGCAGAAGAAAGTGCAAGCTGTTCACGAAACAGTGATATCCATCTTTGCCGGTTGGTCGCAAAACCTTGGGATGGTTTAATGGGACAACACACTGATGACAGCAACTAGGAATGACGGTAGGGTTAATTCTCAGAGTGAGCACTGGTCACTCTATTCGACAGCTTGTCAGCTTTGATTACCAGATTTTTTTCAATCTTCTACTCCCACCCATCATTTTGAACTCGGGATATGAATTGCACCAGGCCAACTTCTTTCGGAACATCGGCACCATATTGACTTTCGCCTTTGCCGGTACATTCTTGTCCGCTGTGGTTATAGGCTTGTTGTTATGGCTGTACACCCGAATACCGCTCGAAGGATTAGACATGACCTTTGTTGATGCCATCTCGGTTGGCGCAACTCTATCTGCCACAGACCCGGTCACTATTCTGGCCATATTCAACACCTACAAGGTGGATCCAAAACTATATACCGTCATCTTTGGCGAATCTATCTTGAACGACGCCATTGCCATTGTCATTTTCGAGACTGCGCAGAAGTATAAGAGCGATTCCGCAGGCGCATATGGAGTATTCAGCTTCTTCGAGGGTGTGGGCATTTTCTTGCTCATCTTCTTTGGGAGCTTGCTCATTGGGGTCCTGGTCGGTGTTGGCACTGCACTTGCTCTCAAATTTACTTATATTAGGAGATACCCTCAAATCGAGACGTGTTTGATTGTGTTGATCGCATATGCAAGCTATTTCTTTTCACAAGGATTGAAAATGTCAGGTATATCTCACCCCCACATTTCGATCTAGTGAAGCGTATAGTAACTAAATCATACCAGGCATTGTGTCTTTACTCTTCTGTGGTATTACTCTCAAGCACTACGCCTACTTTAACATGTCACGACGAACACAGCTCAGTACCAAGTACTTTTTCCAGATCTTGGCACAGCTCTCTGAAAACTTCATATTTATTTATCTGGGACTGTCACTCTTTACCGATAATGACCTCCAGTTCCAACCTCCTCTGATCATTGTCACTATTATTGCCGTCTGCGCGGCAAGATGGGTAGCTGTGTTCCCACTGTCCAAGGCGATCAATTGGTTTATCCACTACCGGGCTCGTCGTCGAGGCAAGGAGGTTAACGACGAACTACCTTATAGTTACCAAGCCATGTTATTCTGGGCGGGTCTTCGAGGAGCTGTCGGTGTAGCGCTGGCTGCTCTATTAACCG
This sequence comes from Hypoxylon sp. CO27-5, assembly GCA_002120305.1. Lineage (NCBI taxonomy): Eukaryota > Fungi > Ascomycota > Sordariomycetes > Xylariales > Hypoxylaceae > Hypoxylon > Hypoxylon sp. CO27-5. Next base: position 143,173 of record KZ112475.1, read on the forward strand.
GGAAAAATTCATATGCCCTAAAAGCTACTGTGCTTGTCGTAGTGGTACTTACTGTGATTATCTTTGGCGGCACCACGGCACGAATGCTGGAGATATTGGGTATCAGAACAGGGGTTGTTGAAGAAGTTGACAGTGACGATGAATTTGATATCGAAGCCGCTCCAGGGGGCTCTTATTATAAGCGGTCTGGAACCGGAATCGGATACAATCCCCGACAGAGAAATGGGTCGGTGCGCCTAGACCGTGTGGATTCGGGGAGAACTCGGCCACCGGCAGGGCCAGAACGAGGAAGTTATGTGTCAGGACATCGCTCACCGTCCTTCCCAACTTCGCGTGCCACAAGTTCAAGCCGCAAAGGCTCTCGCCAAGTTGGTGATGATATCGAGCGGGCAGACCTATTAGGTCGTAACGATAGTGTGACAGATTCGGACCTGGGGAGTGATATTGATACCTCTGATCTCCCACCTCCAGCTCGCAAGTCGCCGCGGAGCAGATCGAGTCCAATTCTCACACCTGGCGGGACGTCGGAAGAAGAAGGTGTATTCTCATACCCAACATCAGGTCATCGAGATACAGCTCCTGTTTCGGCTAAAGCAGCGATCAAGCAACTGCTCACTGCTCAGGATCCCCAGGCCCTATTTAGACAGCTCGACGAGGATTATATCAAGCCTAAACTACTACTTGATGGCGGGAACGGTGGCCCAAGCGGAGGAAGAGGGAATGGAGAAGGCGGGTCCGGGTCTAGCTGAATGATCAAGACGTTATCATAGAGGAGGTGCATCAATGTTCATTCATGAATGAGAATTGTAATCTATCCTAGAGGGAAGATCCCCTGGCATTATGCGGAGTCCAGGACATTGTGTTTAAACGCGACCAGCCGTGCTGTATTAGGTAGGTAAATATTCGTGCTCATTTTTTTGGTAATGACTTATACCCTTGACACTACACCAAGATATGCATTCAATCCTTAGGTACTCGATGCCTGTGTAGTGGTAAGCATAACGACGACTTGGGATTCGTGAAACGTTTCGTAAAATGTTAGTGATGAGGTCATGTTGGCTACCTATGTACGTACCGCCTCTTAGATATGCTGGATATAATAGTCGTTGAGAGACTAACCTAAATGAGCGAGGGAACCCCTAACCCGATTTACTAGTGTATGTGATCTCTCTAGTCTTTCTAATGGGTCCCCGATAATCAGCCGGGGCTATGCATGTACTGGGGGAGCCTATTAGGGGATCTGGTGGGGACAATTACAGGTGGCACAGGCTGTTACGAAACAACTGGACGAATAACTTGACCCCTACGAATTCACCACCTTTAACCGCGTATTGTACATAGAAAGAAGCCTACCAAGGTAGCAATTAACTACAATAGGTGACTACGACTTCACCCTTCCAGCGCGTATTTTCATATATTCGAACGACTTCACTTTTACTTGACTCTCTATTTGTCCCGTATAGATATGCGTCAATTATAGCTGCAATGCGCATGCTGTCTTTCTCCATGCCAGAACCTTGAAGTCCCCTCCCCCCGACCGTTGCCAACCTTTACCGACTTCCATCCCGTCCCTCCAACGATATATACTCTCTACCCCTGAGCCGACAGCATGGCTTCCTATGGAAATACCATGCCAATGACAGCACCCCGTCCCGGCCAGCAGGTCGCCTACGGTGCGCCAATGCAGATGCACGGTCAGATGCCTATGCAAGGACACTCCGCTCCTCCTGGCACCTTTTCTCCGGGCACAAAAATCCAGGTCGGCAATCACAGAGTGGTGATCCAGAAGTACCTGTCCGAGGGCGGATTTGCACATGTCTATCTCGTGAAACTCCCACGTCCCGTCGATGGAACAGATCAGGCCGTGCTGAAGAGAGTCGCCGTGCCGGACAAGGAGACTCTCCGCGGGATGCGGACAGAGGTTGAGACAATGAAACGGCTTAAGGGGCACCGAACGATCGTCACATACATTGATTCCCATGCATCAGAGTTAAAAGGTGGCGGATACGAGGTTTTTCTGCTCATGGAATACTGCAATGGAGGAGGGCTGATCGACTTCATGAATACCCGGCTACAGCATCGTCTTACCGAGCCCGAGATCCTGAACATCTTTTCAGACGTAGCAGAAGGCGTCGCTTGTATGCATTATCTCAAGCCGCCTCTACTACACCGAGACTTGAAAGTCGAAAATGTGCTCATAACGATGAATGGATCGAGAAGGAGGTTCAAACTTTGCGATTTTGGTTCGGCAGCACCACCTAGACCTGCGCCCCAGACAGTAGTGGAATGCCGCCTAATGGACGAGGATGTCCAAAGGCATACTACGTTACAATATAGGAGTCCAGAAATGATTGACGTCTACCGAAAACAACCGATTGATGAGAAGTCGGACATCTGGGCCCTGGGTGTACTTCTCTACAAGCTCTGTTACTATACTACGCCATTTGAGGAACAAGGGCAGCTCGCTATCTTAAATGCAAGCTTCAGATTTCCCAGCTACCCAGTATTCTCGGATAGGTTAAAACAATTGATTGGTAAGTCATCCCACTTCTTTGTTGGAGCTCTTGTACTAAGGAAAGTCGCAAAGCATCTATGTTACGGGAAGACTTACGGGCCAGGCCAAATATCTACCAAGTGCTCCGAGAAAGTTGTCTAATGCAAGGTCGTGAAGTACCAATACATGATGTACGTACATCTCTGACATCGATTGGGACGACTAACTAACAAAATCTAGATTTACTCTGGACAATCTCAATCAGAATCAAGAAGCGAAAAACCCACTTCCTCTAGGGATAGCAGAGGTACTCCAGGTATAGGCGCAGTATATTCGCCACCACAACAGCCTCAAAGCCAAGCGATCCCTGAGATTACACCGATGAGGCGTGGTAGACCACCCGCTACAAGTCAATCTAGTCATTCTACGCCGAACCAAGTGTCAAAGCCGAGCCCATCACCTGCGAGGATCACAAATGGTGATCCGTTCGCTGCGTTAGACTCCAAAACAGGAGGCAATTTCGACGGGGACGAACTATCGTCGCGGTTCCCGACACTCGACCAGTTCTCTCTCTTACATGATCAGGGCACGAAATTTGACTTTGACAACCCAACATCTCCCGCAGATCCACAGAGACAGCTGAGCCAACTTGTCACCGACCAGCTCGCAGACGATGCTTTTGTTAGACCTCAAAACACGATGGGATCGAACCCACCGAATCAGAGGCAATCTGCGGATCTTAGCCGGGTTAAACCCTCCATAGCGGCCGTGAACGAGTTTCCCAGATCGTCACCTCCTCCTGGCTCTGTCAACAAGCCCGGTTCTGCGCCTCCAAAGCAACCCATGGAAATGAGCCGTGCCTCGGCCATTATCTCCAGTAACCCCGAGCTTCAGGCTATTTCATCCCCTCCACCCCAGCAAGAAAGTCGACCTTCCATGGTATCCAGTGGAACAATGACCAGCACTCCTCCTCCCCCTGAAAGGCAACCTCGAGAATACACTCCAATTCATCGATTTCCTCCAGCCGAACAACATCGCCAGTCGAGTTTGCCTAGACAGCAGGAACCACTAGGCACCGGCCAAAAACGACCGGACCTAACCTACGCATTACGACCTACACCAACTCCTCGCATTGACTCTATTCAACCTCCGCCGGGTCATGCACGACATTCATCCTCATCGCGTCCATCTCTAGAAGGTGGTCGACCAAGCGCCGAGCAACTTGACCCACTTTCGAGGTCATCTATTGGTGGTCGTCCCAGACCTGCCAGCACCTATCTTGAATCTGACATGGACTATCTTCGAGAACGTGAGGCAGCGCCTAGGCCGCTTCGTTCTCCCGGGTTTTCGCCCAAATTACTCGGGAATGCCTCATCCCCTAGGCTTGAGCCTCAGGACGACACGGCGATAGAGTCGAATGTAGACTTTCTTCGATCGATGGAGGATTCCGATGGGAAGAAAAAGGAAAAAGGTATCAAACAGCATACCAAGCGATCCAGTCTCTCATCCCTGTCAGGTACCAAGAACATATTGGCGGGGAAATTCGGCGATGCTTTTAAACGGTTCGAGGGCAATACGTCTGGTTCAGGTGCACGTACACCGTCTCCGCTTAAGGATATGGAGCGTCACGATCTGACACCCATTGCGGGATCGGAAGCGACAGATGGTCGTAGTGATGATGGCCATGGGGAGCCCGAGATGACTCCCGAGATGCGGCGAGAGCTCGAAGCGCAGGCCCTTGCTGAAGAAGAACGACGAGTCGAGGCAGCGGCAGCCGAATATAAGCAACGAATGGCAGCAAGAGATGCTGGAGGCTCATCAGCCCCTTTGCCCAAGAGCATCGGCGGCGTCTCACGAGCCGTGAGTATACAGAACCGCGTTCAGAACCTGTTAGACGAATCCCAGAAGTCCTCTCAGCAGGTTCAGCGTACGGCATCAGGCTACGGCAAGTTCTCTGATGCCGCGGCAGCAAAGAGCCGTGCGGACAAACAACTCCCCGAGGTTCCTCGTAAACTTGTAACCGGTGGCCGGGGAAATGCTCCACTCAAAACGGTTCCAACCTCGGGTGAGATAGTCGCACCTCCGACACGCGGCCGCACCCAGCAGAGCCCGAGCTCCCCGAGCAAGCCAACGCTCCCACCTAAACCCACGCACCTAAACAGCTTACCGACAGGTGGCGGTAGTAGTCGCGCGAGGTCACCACCAAAACAGGCGCCAACTCAACGGCCTCCAGGCCCCGCGGACAGCAACTCCTCGGAACACCTTGCAGGCGTCGGCCTCCCAGGGAGACCTATTCTCGACATGAGCTTCAAGGAAAAGGAAGACTACATACAGGACTTCACCAAGCGGTTCCCTAGCCTGAGTTCTATCGAGATGGTGGAGCGCGACTTAGACGCCGAGGCAGATAGTAAGGGAAGACGATAGGAGAGATAATGAGAGGAGGTAGATAAGAAAGGAATTCTAGAGATGTTTGGAAAAGAGAAGCGAAGCGAAGCGAAACGAAGTCAAGTTCAGCTATAGATGTATGTACGTCATTGAATCAAGCCCTCACCGCGGGCAGCGCTGGAGCGGCATTATTATGTCAGTGGCAACACCGCAAATGTAGATGTGGAAAGGCGTTTACAGAAGGGGAATTGAATACTATCCCGGTATGCATGGCATTCGTTAATGATAGCACATGCTCCGTTTTAAAAGTCACAGTGCTTTAAGAAATCATTGATTGAGTTCTACAAATTATAGCTAATGTGTCCGTGCCACATTCAGGCAGGACTTCTCCCTAACGTCGAGAAGATGCTCAAGCCATCGTTTATGGACTATGGTACAACTTTAGATTGTCCCTTTGCACGGCCTTCCCCCGCATATCATTATGATTCATAGCAAATCCATTGTGAATGCAAAACATGGCAGAAACCCCGTAAGCCACAGAATGACAATCCCTTCATACAATAGACCTGGTTAGGGATGCTCGCCGGCATCAAGATCCTTATTCCTGTAGCGTAAACGTTCGTTCTCATATCCCAATACAATGTGGCAACGTCGAATGCTGGAAAACAAGCTTCCCTCCATAAGTGTGCCATCTGGTGACACTGGAGGCCCAAGGAGCAGGAGAATCCGTCAGTCTCTTGTCAACATGGCATAGACGAACTTGATCTCGGGCATGTTCACCAGACGTTTTATTGCGGGTGTTATACCTGTGTATATTTAACGGGACTGGATGGGATTTATGTCCTCTTCATCGTGAACTCCAAAGGTTGACCTTATCTTAGGTACTTACGATGTTGTTAGGGTTCGCAACGAGGTTCTAAAGAGAAGGAAAAAAGGAGAATGCTTTAGGTACCTAATGGTCTACAAATTGCAAGTCATCAGAAGGATAGATCCTATTAAAGCATACATGTAATTAGGTACGTATATTGTTTAACTCTTAAGGTTGTTACCTAGGTACTTATTCGCTTTACAAAAGGGGTAGAGATTTCTGAACGACAGCATGGACACATACCACCTAACTGGTATATGTGCAAATGCTGCAGCCTGGTAACATCCGAAATATTGACTAATGCAGGTGGCATGTATCCTTTCCATACCCGGCTCTAGTGAATTATGCCTCCAGATGATTCTATACCTCTTTTCTCCCCCCCCCCCCTTTTAAAGCCACAACCATCAGGTTTAGAAGAGAGCTCTGACAATGCGCATGGGAAGATTTGCCCAAGTCCTCTTCTCAACTATATCATCATCCTCGTCGATTTCCAAGGGGCGGGCGCCGGCCATCAGGTCGATATCGTTCAGTTTGACCCACATCTGCCACTTACCAGACTTGAACTTCCAGAACACATACAATAGCATCACAATAGGCGCTGCCACTATAACGCCGAGGGTTAGTAATTGCTTTTCTAAGAGAGAAATTCATGAATTTTGGTATGTCCCGGGAGTAATAATTCTTCGGTCACGTTGATTGGGAAACTCTGACTCCTAAGATAGCTGCAGAGGGGAAATAAAAAAAACTCTCGATGTTACTTACGATACTGCTGGAAGAAAGCTGCTGCCTCCGGGGTGGCATCAGGCGAAGGCTAATACGCATAAATGTTAGCCATGATATCGTACTTACTGAAATGAAAAGGGAAAAGCTGCGAGCTGATTAATAGTCGAAGGATAACTTACGTAGAGAGCATTGTAGAAAGTCGCAATCAGGCAAAGAAAATTAAGCCCCAAGCCAATAGCACTGCCCCAGATTCCAAGCGGAGCTCTGTAAGGAATCTCCTTTAAAATTCGCCCCTGAGACTTCCATGCCAGTCGGAACCGGATGTGGGCGACACAGCATGAGCCCCATACGAAGAAGTATGATAGACCAGATAGCGAGAGCAGCCAAGTGAAGACATCTAATCCCTTCGAAGCAACCCCGATGTAGCCTAGCAAGCCGAATGCTAGCTGTATGACCACACACCATAGAGGTCGGCCGGCCTTGTCGACGTATGAGAGGAACTTAGGCGCCATTCCTCGCTCGGCCATAGCTTGCATCGTGCGCGTAGATCCGAATGTGCAGGAGTTGGCGACGCTGATGACGGAGATGGTAATGACTGCGTTGAAGATGGACGGTAGGACCGCGATACCGGCATCTTCGATAGCGAGGACGAAAGGCGAGAAGCTAGAGTTAGCGCCCGACGAGTTCTTCAAGCGGTCGTCGTTCGACGGTAGGATAAGCCCAAGGATGAAGAGGTTAAGAATGTAGAAGAAAGCAATTCGGAAGAAGACCTGCTTAGAAGCCATGGGGATGGCACGTCTGGGATTCGCCGACTCGGCAGCAGCCAGGCCGACAAGCTCAGTACCGCCGAAAGCGAAGGCAGCGACAACGAAAACGCCGGCAAATCCGTTGAAGCCATTCTTAAATGCGCCCGGGTCATACCAATACTTCGCGCCGATGTAGCCCCTATCGCCAACTCCTCCACAGTTTATTACGATGCCTAATATGATGAAGCCTATGATAAGGGTTAGTTTCATAGTTACCTACTCGGGGTATAACTTTAACATGTGCCAAGGAAGGATACGAACCTGTGCAAGCTGCAATCTTTATCATACTAAGTATGAACTCAACTAAGTGTTGTTAGTGAATGTGATAATAATTGTACTTTATATGAGCTTTTTCTTTTACCTTCACCATAACCTCGTACACCGAAGATCTGAATAAGAGCTAAGATGACTAAGAAGACGGTAACCCAGATGGCCACGTTGAGATCAGGTCTCCAGAACTCGATGGTGATCCCTGCGGCTATCAACTCGAAAGGTAAGACAGTGAGCCACGCGATGGCGTAATCCCATCCCATAGCAAAGCCCCTAGGCGCACAAGATTAGCGCGAATAAGCTTAATCCGGGTATCTTAAAGCAAAGACGTACCAAGACGGATCGACAAATCGGACGACATAAGTATAGAAAGCCCCATTCACGGGATACATCACAGCCAATTCGGCAAGCGCTTGCATTGTGAACAGCAACATGACTCCGACAATAAGATAGCCGATAATCTAGACATTGCCGTGTTGTCAGCATCTCAAGCAAATTTTCGTCTGTCGAGGGGGCGGGAGGAATGGGCGAGTACCAATGCAGCCGGTCCTCCTTTGTACAAGGCACTACCCGAACCGATAAACAAACCAGCTCCAATTGCGCCGCCTGTCACGGTCGCATATCATTAGCATTGATCGCAAGTATCGGGGAGGAGGATAAATTGCAAGAGGGAAACCGTACCAATCGCAATCATCTGCATATGACGACTCCTCAGATCCGTATGAAGCTGGCCGCTCTTAGTGACGATGCCGACCTCCTCGTCGCGCGTACTACTAGCATAAGACTGCGGGTTGACCGTAGCCTCATCTTTAGTTTGCTTTTCTGTTGTATCCGACATACTGGGCGGTATCCTCCGTACGACTTGACGTGTTTGGGTACGTGGACTTGTCTCAGTTACTATCTAGGCAGATAGAACGAGTGAATAGGGAAATAAATAAATAAATAGGAAGTAATGGAAAGAATAGAAAGAATCGCACAAATCTAATTGTGATAAGAAGGAGGCGGACTTCAGGGTATATATGGCTACTAGGTAAATAGTACAGGAGTGTCTTCGGTCTGGACCCTTGCCTTCCAACTATGGGTTACCTAGGCAGATTTAGAATAATTGTGGTGCTGGACGATGAATCGTTCTTTTACGGATAGATCCAGTTGTGTTTATTACTACGGCCGCTAGGTAGCTTCGGGGTAAGAAGTTTTGGACTTGTGTGACCCGATGCTTTAGTCTTCGTTCCAGTTTTGCAAAGACATCGAACGGCTAGAAGAGTGTACCTAAGGTACCTTTAGGTAGGTACCTCATGTCTACATCGAATGCCACATGAGTAATTTTGTTCCCTGTTCTGGTAACATACATACTCGATCCTCTAAGTCCGAGACAAGCAAGAGTGGTGTAAATAACGAAGACTACCTAGAGTACAGGAAGCCTAAGATGTTTAACAACCTGCTATGCTGAAAGGCATAACCCCAAGGCACACCGCTTCCTTCCACTTTTCAGCCGTTACATGTAGGATGCTGAAGGGTTGTACGAGGTTCTGACTCTGCCATCTCGTCTACATGTAGTCCTTGTCGGAGTAAACAGTCCTTGATTGAAGCCCCCTATGTTTGCTCGTGTGATGCCTTAGACTCGTTGGTAAATGAGATGCATCAGAAAAGAGACTAATTCCTACCGGTTTTCATCAAGGAGGGAGCCCCAAAAGCTTAATTACGGGATAAATCGAGAATAACGTGCAGCGTTAAGCTTTGAGATCTTTCCAGAGCAGGGCATTGTACTCGTTCAGCTCGAGATTCTAGAACGCCGAGCTGATAAGAAGGGTGTAAGGGGGGATCAGACCCCCGATCTCTAACCAATTACATAGCGCATATGTCCCCTAGCCTCGGTTGACTCGCATGGAAGTCCCGGTAAATGTATCTGTATCTAGTCAACATCCGGTCCACCCTGTCCATGCTGTTGGTTCTTGAACAAACGTCACTCGACTCTCCTCTCCCAAATCCTACCGGACTAGGCGCGGCCGAGTTTAGAAACAGTGTGGCTTCGGCGATATTATGGCTCTAATTGAATGATCTTGGGGAAATGGAACGCATCTCAATTCGCATCTTCAATTACTAGCGATGCCTTTGATTCTAACATATCTCGGCCTAGGCTAAGCCGATAAGATGAACGAATGAGGAAGGTCCTCCGAATGAGTAGATATACATACAAAGGTGTCCGTTATCAGTGATTATATTGAGGAGTGTATCTTGACGTGAGGTATCTAGCAAAATTTTCTAATAAGCTAAGCTACCTTGTACCCCAACTCTTTGCCTCGCTCGGAAAATCCCCGTCAAGCACCAGTGAATAGCTGAAACCACTGAAGCTTAAGCCTGTCGGGGATTGGTTTACTTCTACTTTGTCTTCATTTAGTCGGACCGCATCCCTTTTTCGAGCTTCGAAATCATTCCTGTGTCGCGTGATAATCGACGGCTTCTCCAAGCACATTGACTGATTCAAGATTTGTATATTGAGCTAAGTATTAGACCTATCTGTGGCGAAGTCGTGGGGTGACGAGAAGCGGCTTAGCCTACTAACGTCGGTCATGACTTAGGCTTGACTCGTAAGACCATCGTTTTATCTCCCGGCCTGCGTATACTTCCGGGGCGGCAGGATACTTGCGTTGAAGCAATCCCTACAACACTATCGACTTATTTGAGCCAAGAATGCACTAGCTCGTCGTCTTAATCGACACTCTTGTAGCAGCTAGTCTGCCTAAATCGACCGAAGCTTGATAAGACCTACCATTTAAGGATGTTCGAATATCGACCGCGTCTCGTTCGTTTTAGATGCGCAAGATTGTGTCATTTTCAGATACATATTGTGAATGGATGATGAGCGCTTTCCCCAACATTGTTAAGTCGTGAGGCTCATAGCGTGTTAGTTTCGTGAGGCAAATCACGACAAGAAATGACTCTGTCGCAGAGGAGGGCTAATCACCTAATCCATGCTAGCCTACACTTGGCGAAAACGAACACATCCCTAAGAGGCATTGTAATTTAAAGGCTAGTACCTATCTTCATTAGCAACCTTGGAAGATAATAGGTCCTGTAGTGGTATGACATGATGTTAGTTTGCGGCTCTCTGACATAACTTGACGATGCTTTTAAGTTGAAATCGTTACCTAATGAAAATACTGTAATTCAGGCGATCAGCATCGTGGATACCATACCCCGGATTTAACGTAGCCTGGAGGGTATCTTACCGGTAGACTGGCAGGGGCTGACAGCACAGGTAAGCAAGCATTCTCCAGGGCTAGACAATGGCTATTAGGTAACTGTAACTACTTCCCCGTGGGCGACTAGCAGTGCTAAAACTGTACCTAACCTCACCGAGCTGTGGAACTTTGCGAACGATTATAGCATATCGCAAGATATAATATTTGCAATATTTATATATACCCTTAGGTAATCATAATAAGCAATCATAGTAAACATCCGCCTTTGGACTATTGAAATGTTTTTAAGATTAATTTAGGTACCTAGAGGTAGGTATACACACTCTGCTTTGAACAAGCCGGTTTGTTAAGCGACGACTTCACAATATTGTCGCCCTGCACACACTTTACCGTAATGTAAGTACATGTACCTAACCTACTACCATAGTAGACAGGTAAGACTATCATACAAGCACCTCAGGCCTCTCTCATCAATTCGTCTGCAAGCGTCAAAATATAGTTGATGTAAGTATCTTTAGGCGCCGATTCCTTCTCGGCCTTCTTGACTTGTCGTGTAAACCGGTTCCACACCGTTATGTACTTGTTCTCGCTCTCCTTGGTCGTGCCAATCTGCGAAAATGCCTCCTTCATCCTCTCATGGTTTTTGAGCGCCCTATATGCACTCAACTCGTTGGGTCGACCGGCATCCCTCCACGTACCCGCTAGTTGGACGCAGTAGAGAATCACAGCAGCTAGGCCCGACGCTAGGGCTGTGGCCACGGATGAACCAGTCAGCGCGATATAGTTCTTCACGTTGGGATTGTCATGTCGCTCCATCGTCACCTTGTTCCCCGGGAAGATGAAATCGACGAGTGATTGATCGCCGACCCATTTTAGCGCGGTACCTGATGCTTCTGCCGCTCCGATTTTGAAGATATTCTTGGTGGTAGTTGTGGCTGCTGGATACGTTCGGTCCTTGTAGGCGCCTATTGAATCACGTCAAAACTCCGCTTGCTAATAAATTCGCCATAGATCATCAAAGCTTACCTTGATCCGTGGCCGCGCAAAACATCAGAATATTCCTACGAGCAGCAAGACCTATGGCATCCCCCAACTGCTCTATATCCGCTGCGTTCCTATCCGTCTTCTCGATAGTCCAGGACATGGAGATAATATCTACTTTCTTCTCGACGGCAGCAAGGACAGCCTATTAGGGTATTAGTTCAGCTGCGACAATCATGAGAATGCAGTTTATATAGGTACCTTAGCGGCACTTCTAGCAGTGATTTGTCGCTTCCCCGGCTCGATAAAATACTCGTCTAGTCTCAGTATATACAGCCTAACATTCGGACAGACCTTGCATATTAGTCCAGCCATCGCTGTCCCGTGTCCGCCGCCCGATACGTAGTACTGCGCCAATGGGGATTAGTAATTGGTCCTTAATAGATTCAAGGCTCTCAAGTGTAACCCGAGAGCGGGGGGCAGTGATCCCTTCACCGAGTCAAGTGGGAAAATCGTGTCACTGAGATAGGATGAGGGAGGAAAAGAATTGTTCACGTCACATACAGGTTGGTTCAAGTTTTGCTCCTCGTCTCGATGGCAAAAGCTCCTCCCACCGACAACCCTGGATTGAATAGTCGGATCATTGATGTCTACACCATCATCAATGATAGCAACGGTGACTGGATGCTTAAGAGTCAATGGCGGCTCTATATCCACGTTCCGTTCAGCGGTCTGCAGGAAATCGGCGAACTCTTCCATGCTGGCAATCCACTTGTCTCTCTCGTACGGGTCGCGAACTGCGTCGACTCCATTGGCCACACTGTCGGTGATGTCGCCCGCCAATCTAGTATCTTCTACTGTAATAGAAGTACCATTCTCAATGCGTTCCTTAAAAGCCGCTACATTTTGCCTTGTCCGGGCACGGGTTTCAAGACCCTGGAAATGAGTGTAAGTATCTCGGTGTGTCTCTCCCAAATGAGATGGTCTGGCAACATACCTGTTGTACATGGAGGTGAACTTTCTCAAGTTTTCTCAGCTTCTTCAGACCTTCTGGCTCGCTCCAACCCCGGAGTACTACGTTGTTTCCGCTCCAATACAGATGAACCACTCGTGCATCAGGAGCGACCTTCATGATCACTTCAGGAGATAGATCAAGTTTTCTCCAATTCCAATTTTCTACCCCCATGCCAATCAGACAGTCTTCAATGACCTCATCGCTGTGTGCCGGCTCTTCGAGATCGTCCACAATGACCTTTAAGATCGTCTTGACTTTCTTCTCGTCTTTCAGCCAGCTAAATAACGGTTTCATGTCGGTGCGACCATTGCCGTCAGGCTTTGGCGCTCGTTGGCCAGGTCTCAACCTAATGGGATCGTCCTCAACTTCCACGCGAGGAATAGCAACGTATTGTAAGACATCCTCGAGGAGAAGATGGCTAAGTCCATGTGTGATGCGGCCTTTGCTAACCTTCGGAGAGACGCCAACTAAGTCGAAATAAATCTGCCGATCTACGCACTGTTAACCTTGGTGGAGAATAGGAAAAAACAACATGTCTTGCTAATAATACCTTGCTGAGCTCCGTAGAGAAATTCTACTGCATCGTCGTGGTTCCTCTTACGCAGATATTCCAATTTCAGAAACTGCTTTATTGCCAATGCGCTTGTCTCCGTTGCTTTCAATCTCGAGGTTCTAGTCTTCCTTGATGAGGACTTCTTCTCTACTGGCGTCAATGTCTCTCCCTTGCCATATCCATTAGGTATAGCAGTAAATGCAACGAGAGGACCTCTCCCCTGATCTGGCGATGATAACTTGGAAGTGAATTTGCCCGTGGGCGCTTCCATATGCGTTGGTACCCTTCGCGGCGGCTGGATAGGAAGCGCGTCCTGCGGTGCTGGAGGCTCTCTCGACTTCTCTTTTAGAAGATCTCCCTTTCTATCCTTGATATTATTCTTAGCATCCGGGCGCTCGCTTTTCGGTACCGCTTCTATGTCAGTCTTCTCTGCCCTTCGTTTCGATTCTGCAGATTCTCTCTCCTTTTGCTTTGCTTCCTCGTAGGTAAGTTGATGGTATAAGTAAGGAGAGAGCATGCCCTTTTCTGGGTGCTTGTAGGTCATGTCCAGAGCTTTATCACATCTTTCGACAAGTGCCTTGACGATTTCAAGTTGGGCCTCATCACATCGCTTGTATTCAACAGCCAGGTGGAGCGGGGTAAAGCCATTCTCGTCGACCGCGAGAAGTGTGTCTGCATTAGCCCTCTCTATGAGAAATTTGAGTAGGTCGTCGTCCTTGGACGATGATTTCTTCATGATAGCTTGGTGTATACAATTGGCTGATTGCGAGGTTGTGAGACTTTTCGGTATTTTCAGAATGCTGTTGACATCATGATGGGCATCGCACATGATTTTAACGAGCCTATGATTCCTACTTGTTATGGCGCAGAATAATGGTGTTTTGCCGTTCTCATCACGCTTTTCTAGGAGGTTTTCAGGTAGTCGAACCAACTCAGTAATGAGGTACTTCATCTTTCTGGCAGACGGCAACTCGTCTTTCTCGGCTTCTGCTATCAGGTGAAGCAGCGTCTGTTCTTTTGTGCTTTTCTTGCCCAAGTACACTGCATTTTGGCTCACGAACGCCTTAGCGCCAGCGGAAGTGGTCAAGTCAAACGAGCCTGATTTGATATCGCCACTCTTCGCACCGGCCCTTAGGTCGGCAAGGATTCTGTCGAACTTATCTTTGACTTTTTTAAGAGGATGTTCTTCATCCTCATCGTCGGAATCGCCTGATTCCGAACTGCTTTCGTCACTTTTGGCTGAACCATCATCATCTTCGGCTTCTTTTTCGTCTTCCTTTTGGTCTGGCTTCTCTATGATTTCTAGGTCATCATCTTGCTTTGAGGTACCCATATTGAGTGGACATTTAATTTGATGGTAAGTGTCCGATTTATGGAATAATAGTAATTCAAAGTCCCTATGGTAGCAGCAAAGCTTGAGGAAATCGAGCCCAAATGGAAAGTCTCTTAGGATTCAGGAAAGAAGAGCCTCATTGGTTTCGACCCCCTCCATGTAATACAGGCATGGTTTTATAATTAATAATGTGCTTAGCTGAAAGACTAGTAACGGAGGGGATACATAAACGGGACTACCATCGCGGTAGATCCTGTCATACAACACAGTGCGAAAAGGCGCCGCCCCAATCTCACTGGTCCCCCGCGATCGAAGGGATTCAGGGCTCATGATTTGTAAATGACACGACAGAAAGTTCCTGGAGGTTAACATCACCGAGGGAATTTACATCATATTCCCGCAGCTTGTTAGTGGGCGCTAGTGTAGGATCGTAAAGAATAGGGTCGTCCTTAGGCGTTGAGCCGAAAAGTCGAGTGAATCTGCTAACCAAATCCACCTGAGCTCTAATCTTGAATGTGCTATAGAACTCTTCATCATCTTTGCGTGACAAGAGAACTGCGGTCCGAAAATGAGCGGGAACACCAGTCTTGACTGATTCGTTCTCCAGTAGGGTCCAGGACACAGCGTTTGAGGCGCCATAATTTCGTCCCTTGAGATCTATGGAGCCGACAATAATGGTTGCGTCTTTAGTCTCACGGCTAACGGCCTTCTCCCACCTCCAAGCGCCACCTAGTTCAGCTCCAAATACATTTCCACCAGCATAAGCCTCGACGCCCTTGGTGATTGTCTCAGTTTGTGCTGTAGGTGTTAAAATCATGCGCCCTTTGGGAGAGATTTTGAGGACCTCAGGCTCCTTTCCACTATTCGAACCGAAGACGAACTCTATGTCAACCGTGGCAATGCGTCGAGCTTTCTTGCGCGGATCGAACTGAAATTCATAGACAATGAGCGATGCTGGGCCTTCCCCTCCTTTCAGATAGCCATGAATAACATCTGCGCCAGTGCAGCGAATATCAATAGCGCCTTTTCGTTCCGTGATATTAGCGCGTTGGAGAGGCGCCAAGGGATCGTTCTGAGTGCGAAAATTGCTACCTTCGTCGCCGGCTTCACTCAATCCAAGCTCGAAGGCCAGGATACCTTCTTCCCCGTCGAGGTAGGTAGACATACTGAGAAATTTATTAGAGGTAGAGAAGGTTAATAGTACTGACAACTTCAGAGACTCGCCGAGTTTTGATTCCACACAGCCTGACTAGTTCAATTATATATTCATACTGTGTAGCAGTGGACTATTCATGCATGTAATATGAGATGCTACCCACCCATGTAAGATTTTTAGGCAGCTGGGCAGCCTCTTTACCAGGGTTCATTGGGGGCCAAAACTAACCCGGCACAATAGCACATGTAAGCTCATCCATTCCTTCTTCGAAACAGACTATCATAATAGTCTCACCATATCCTGCAATAAAGAGAACTAATATGTCGGACTCTTCAGACACAGATTCGGACGCAGGTTCAGTTGGTGCATCGTCACAAGAAGATCCCACCGAAGAGGTAGTGCAAGGCTCGCAGAAGGATGATTCTGGAAAAGACGAAGCAACATCTCAGAAGGGTGAGGCTGGTAAGCCTGAGCAAGCTTCCCGGAATGGTGATGATGATGATTCCCACAAATCCGAGGAAGATTCTCGGGCAGATACAAGGAATGGCGATGCCCAAGTACAAACAGCGTGGGACGACTTCCAGGAATATATGGTCGGCGATAAGCTTCCAGAATATAACGCCGAGGGGCTTGTAACTCTCTGGAATGCTATGCATGACCCAAGTCCAGAAAGCACAGCTTATATGGCGGCTGATTCCGAGTGAGTGAGACAGTATCTGATTCTTAGGGAGTATAATGAGCGAGTCTAACTTGCGAATGAAGTATCGTTATTATCCATGGATTTAACGGGACGCGGCGGCCTCCTTTTGAAAACTCGGGATCTGGAAGCTCTCGTTGGCTTTATAATCAGGGAGAGCTTGGTGGTCGTAGAGTAATGTCTTTTGGGTACGATCCCTCCAAGATACAGTGCGGTGTCTACACACATCAGGCTATCAGAAACGTCTCAACAAGCCTTTTGGAAGATATAAATGTTGCGAGGAACGAAGATTCTGAGGTTCGACATCACCGCGATCTGCTAAATTGTCCTCACTAACTTGCCATAGAAAAGGCCTATTATGTTTATTGCACATGATGTTGGGGGAATTATAGTCAAAGACGTAAGCTACAAGATACCTTACACCTATTTGACCGGTATTCATAAGAGCTAACGATACTTGCCTACCTACCTTATAGGCACTCACAGTAGCCGGGCTGAATCCTCGCTCCTATGGAGACATATTCGACTACACCCGTGTTCTCGTAAGTGCTCTATAATTTATTATTTTACGATCTAATTACTGATACGAGCCTATAGCTTTTCTATGGTTGCCCACACAGGGCCGTAAATGTCTCGGAAATGAAAAATAAACTGTCTAAATTCATACACGGCCAAAATCAACAAGGAAGTCCGATATTTTCTCCGCCAGTCAATTCCATAGAATATCTTGCTGAGTCCATAATGACTATCAATGAGCTCTTCATGGACTCCAAGCAGATGTTCAGGTCGTATATATTCAGCATGTTCTCGGACGGCCATAGTAATCTCATCGATAATGTATGTCAAAGTCGAATTTAACTAAGATGAGTCTCGGTTTAACACAAATGTCAATATTAACTTGCATCAACAGGTCTTCGACGAATTCACTGGGACAATGGGTTTGCCCTTTGAGATTCGTCTCGCCGGAGGTCTAGAAGATGACCGCTCTCAGATTGAGAAACACATCGATCGTATAAGCTCTTGTATGTGATAATGAAAAATCGAGATCTTCATATAAGGAACTAATATTTGAATAGTCTTCAAGGCTGATAAAGCTTCGATTACTAACGAGCGCTTTTTACTCTCAAATGCTTCGCCCTTAACCCATCTAGGGAACGCTGCGCCTGCTATTCATAGCCGTCCCCTTGCGTGGATCAATAACGAAGAAGTGTATAGATCGTGGTACAACCAGCGGAGACCACAGTTGTTATACTTGAATGGCGAGTTGAACGCACAGGTGGCATCACTATGCATTTTCTATGACTTGGATAAACTTCATGCTGACAAAAATGGGCAAATTGTCCTCTCTTTCACCTTCAACAGGCATGATATCAGGAGACGGAGCCTTGGAGATATGCTCGCAACGTTCCTTGCTCAGATTGTAGCTCATTTTCCAACGTTGGGCTCACTTCAGAGCCAGCTTGAACTGTGCGAAGCTGACCGTAGCTGGAATTACAAGGATATGCTTTATTGGTTCGAGTTCTCAAGAATTGTTGGCGAGATAGAGGGGGTCTCGTGCGTCATAAACAATTTCGACGAATGTGAGCCAGTATCGAGGAAAGCCTTCTTGGATCATTTCCGCTACGTATCAGAGAATCAAGAGCATCCATGGAGAGTTTTGGTGACAAGTAGCCAGCCGGGGGCTCTACTAGAAGAGCTATCCAATTGGCCGACATTAAACCTCCTTTCGCCAGTCCCTGAAACGGCCCGTGAGCTTAGGACCAACTCGTACAATAGGTCTCTCTTGACACAACGACCTGACTTGAAAGTTTGGGAAAAGCAATTTGAGAAAGAGCTTGAACTTCTTACCACTCTAGAACCAGATGTTCGCGAGCTTGTCTTGAGCCACATTAGCAGAAACGAGCACTGGCCCTCGAGGCGGTCTGTTGTGGATATACTCGGTCCTATAAAAGAAATGACTCTCGAATCCGTTGTTGACAAAATCCTGAGCAAAATCCCAGACCAAGACATCGCCCTCCATGCATTATGCTGGATCCTATATGCTGTGCGGCCTCCTACGCCCTGGGAGCTTGTAACGGCAATCGTAATTGGGTCCAAGAAGACGGGATATGATGAAATCCTAGCAAGTGCTCCATCTGCAAACGAAATCCTCTCAAGTTTGCAGACTTGGCTTGCAGGTATCATCACATTTGAGCATAATGAAATTGTTGTATCTACGCATCGTATACGAGAAGTTCTTATGGCAAAGCCAAGCACCAGATCCGGAAGCTCACACATCCGGGACATTCTGGAGCAAGAAGCTCACCAGGCTATAATGAGGACCTGCTTGGTCTATCTAGCCAGCGCTAAGACACAGGAGAATCTTGAGAGACTTTACAACGATTCAGACCACCTCGATTACCGCCTGGCAACAGTTTGCAATCGTACCAGTCTTCAAGATTATGCCACACGATTTTGGGTGCGGCATCTTTCTCTTACATCTACTAAATATGACCCAACGGAAGATTTAGCGTCGTTTATAAAGTCCGGTGCTATATCGAATTGGTCTAAAGCATATTGGGTACTTTCAAATCCAATCGCAAGGAGTCATAAGCCTTTTGAGTCTCTCTATCCTATCCTAGCCGGCGTAGGATTGGCTAATAAGGCCGAAAAATGGCGCAACGGAGACGAGGACCTATCCGCAGGGCTAATCGAGGCATGCTTTAATGGACAGACGCAAACTGCCCGTCAGCTCTTGTCTCGCCTGAAACACTCAGAAGAGTCTCTCGATGAAGCACTTGCCGCTATATGTGCCGCAGGTGGCGATGAGGCTACCTGTATCGAGATCGTCGAACATATAGAAAAGAACTATCCGAAGTTTCCTTGGGAGCGCCGAGGGCATTTGGTCGTGAGGACGAGTTGGTTGGGACTTAATAAGGTCCTCGCGAAGCTTTTGAAAGTAGGGTGTCCTACCGACGCGGAGGATACGAGATTACCGAATCCTATAACACCGCTTCGTCTTGCTAGCCGCGCAAACAACCTCGATGCAGCCAGATTACTGTTAGAAAATGGAGCGAATCCAAACAGACTTGGTGCACGACAAAGGACAGTCCTCCACACAGCAGCGAGTTGCGGCCATCCTGAGATGATAAAGCTCCTGGTCCACCACGGTGCGGATGTCAATATTCGAGACGATAATCTTATTCCACCAGTCTATGATGCTTGCCTTTGGGGTAATCCAGAAGCAGTGGCAGCCTTGGCTGAGTTGAAAGCAAATCTGAACCTGAAGGCTGTTGCGAATCAGGATGAGCCGGGCTGGTCTCCCCTTGCGTCCGCTATCGTGGATGATAATGTAGAATGCGTTAGGATATTGCTCAAGAATAACGCAGATCCCGAGATATCTATTGATTACTGGGGGACTCCTCTTGCAAGCGCTGTTGGTAAGGGCTACCTCGAAATATGCAAGCTTCTACTGGGAAAAGAGGCAAATCCAAATCATAAGTCCATCACGCCTCCAATCCTCGTTCACGCAGTAAATTCGACGAAGAAGGATCACCGCCTCGAGATCATTAAACTACTTGTTGAAAGAAAAGCTGAGCTGGACGCTAAGGATTCAGAGGGAAATACCGCGCTATTCTGGGCTTGCTGGTCTGATGATCCAGATATGCTCCCTGTAATCGAGTATCTTTTGGAACATGGGGCTGATGTGAATTGTCGAAATGATGACGATACTGTTCCTATACATGTTGCAGCAACTAGGGATGATGTAGCATTGCTACATCTCTTACTAAGACAAAAGGATGCCAATCTGGAAATGTTGGACTCGAGTAAATCAACACCATTAATGATGGCCGTGAAGAGCGAAAGAATTACCAAAATTCTGTTGGACAAAGGTGCCAATCCGAATGTACGACCTGACGACAATTATCCCGCACTTGTACACGCAGTACGAGCAGGTCATACAGAGGCAGTGAGGCTGTTGGTCCAGTGTGGCGCCGAGATCGACCCTCCAGACGAGTTGCGGGATGACGGTAAATGGGAGCCCCTGGAGAATGCGGTTGTCCAGGGACTTGAAGAGATCATAAGAATTCTTGCCGAAGGGGGTGCAGATGTGAACCGTCGATTTGGCGATGGTCGAACTTTGATACACAAAGGGTTGAATTTCAATGGACTGAGAGCTTTGCTTGAATTTAGACCCAAATTAGACATCAAGGGAGATGATGGCTACGCGCCGCTGCACGATATCGACGCCTCTACACCCGTCGAAAATGTCAAACTCCTCATCCGCGCAGGGTCGGACATTAATCTCCCGGACAACAAAAATCTCACGCCTTTGACCTTTGCGCTACGGTTCAAAAACGAAGAGGTGGCTAGGTACCTTCTGTCAAGAAAAGCCAACGTGAATATCATTTCTCCTGCCTACGGCGGCCCCTTACACATTGCTTGCAACGAAGGTCTGGTGGATTTAGTGAAGGACTTAATAGACGCGGGAGCTGACATCAATCACGCCGTCCCTGGAGTCACTGGAACGCCACTTTCGTCGATCTTTGTTAAATATGGAACTGTCGAGAGCCCCAGTGAAGCGAAATCGCAGTTGATAAAGATCCTTCTCGACGCGGGAGCCGACCCTAAGGCCGTTGGCGGCACGCTTGGCACCGTCGCGGGTGCTGCGGCTTTGGGTGGTGAAAGCATTCACCTTAATATGTTGGCCTCGAAAGGTGTAAGTTTTGGCATCGGCGATGATATGGGTAGACAACCACTTCACCTTGCTGCTCTGCGTGGGAATAGGGATATAGTTTCAGTCCTCTTAGCTTCCGGTGTTTCGGCCACCGCGAAGAGCAAGGATGGGCGAAATGCTGTGAGTTGGGCTGCGCAGGGGGCTAACATAGACATACTTAACGATTTACTAAAACTTACCGACGATGGAGCTATCAACGAACCGGATGTGGATGGATGGACTCCGCTGTGCTGGGCTATAAGGGGTGTTGGGAATATGGTCAACTACTCTGGAGGGACTCAATATGAAATAGTCAAAGAGTTGTTAGATCGAGGCGCAGATCGGTCCGTGAAGTCCCATATCCGGGAGAGGGAGTATACGCCTGCAATTATCGCGAGATACCATGCCGCCAGCAGCGATATCTTGGAACTCCTTACCCCTAAAGAAGGCATAGACCAACGGCCGGACGGCGACGGTCCAATGCCAAACCCGCCCGATGAACACTTCAAGTATAATAACGCTTACTGCGACTTCTGTCTTTTTGTAAGTTGGCGTCTCACTCACTTAACCAAGCACACAAGCTAATGATTTGACTAGGGCTGCTACGGCCTAAAGTATTCATGCAAAACGTGTATGGATTTCGACCTCTGCTATAAATGTTACACCTCGAAAGATACTATACACTCGCCTGACCATGACTTTGAGGAGATCGGCCCAGAGTTCATCGTAACTGTTGACATCCGAAGATCTCGAAGCTCCTCGCCTGTACCGTCGCAGAGCGAGACTTCCAGTGCATCCGCTAGTGACTCTGATGATGCGAGCGGGGATTAGGCATGGCGCACTGGACTGCTGAGTGGCGGGAATCCAAAATTGTATACACTATTATATTTGGGCTCGAGGACTCCAAAACGTCGCTGTTAATAGGCGACCTATGTATTGATTAGATGATTATCGCTGATAGATTGAGATGATACAACGTGCTTTGACGGGGAAGGCTGGCGACTCAGCTATTCACTTAGGCCTAACCAAATACCAATAAACTACGTTGACTAATTGACGGCTAAGTGCTTACAATCTCTCGCTGTCTTAATCGTCCTTTGGTTCAAGAAAGTCGATAGGTACCTACCTAGGTAGGTAGATTTCTCATATTGGCATCCCTTTTCGGGTGCCAAGTCAACACCTGTATCACCCCTGCGTTAATAAACAGCAACGTCGACATGGCTTCACTTCAAACTAACACTTTCACGCTCCAGTTAATCAGGGAGCTAACGGACCTAAGGATGCTCTTTAGATACCCATCACACTACCAGTTGAGGAATGTGAGGTCAATGCCTATAGTACATAGGTAGGTAGTCACCGTGGAAATTACATCTCCCCTAATTAAGGGCAGGATCAACATCGTATGATGATGGTAAGACATTTCCAAGGTCTCCTAAAGGCATATACTGTATATTTACATAATATGTTGATCAAAACCAACGGACGCCGCCGCTGGTATAGATTGCCATCGTGCTGAACGTAAGGCGGAGGCCGGTGTTGGATCGCTTTTCGGCGGCATCCACAGGTTCCGTAGTTGAGCGACAAAGGTAGGATTTCAATGGTGTCCGTACGTTTGGTTTTCCGTCATGCTATTTTGACGTGGCTCGTAATACCCTATGCATAAATATAGTTGTGCCGTTAACCCGAGTTTTCCCTGGAAGGAATGGGAGCGCCGATAATACGACTTCACACGCGAGCCCCATGTAGATACCACACAATATACTCAGTGACTCACCTGCTACGTGCCTAGATACTGATTTTCAGGTCCCGTCGTTTCTAACTAATCCTGACCCTTCTCGCCTGACGCGTCGTACGGTAATGGTGCATGAGCAATCCTCGCCGGTTACCATCTCTGCCTATCGCCGAGGGTAATATTCACTTTTCCCGATGGGGTTAGAGACAGGGACATATGTAATGTACAGTACCTCTGCAATGAAGTTACATCAGACGAGACGAAATCAGTTGGATCTATTACTTAACCACCAGATCCTTCATCACGAGTTACGCAACAACGAACCACTGTCTACAACATAGTGAGTTAGGTCAGATCGCATGTAGCCGGCTCGAACATCCCCAAATTCCTAACCTGCCCACACGTCAACGAAAGTCGTCCCAGGAAGGACGGGCTTTTCCATCAGTTCCACCATCCCTCGCTCGTACATCAATAGCCACACAGCATCGGGATCGACCGCCTCGAGCGCGGCTCTTGCCTCTGGGTTCGTAGTAAGCACGTCCGCTAGCAGCAGAAGGATCTGATCGAACACGTTGTCGTCGACCTGGACGAATGACACGATTGCGACCAACAGCCCCTGCACCGCCTCCCAGACTTGTGCTGCCTGCGTGAACCTGCCTAACCCTGCGTTCGAGACGACTTCGATGGCCTTGCTTGAGTCTTTGCCACCAATGCCATGGTCGGAGCGCGCAGGTATTAGTAAGCCGCGGTCTTGTTTGCCGCCACGGGCATCGGTTCCCTTTTTGCTTCTGGACTGGGTCGCGTCCGCCTTTACTTTCCTACACCATTTGCCGAGGTTATCCCACCATTCCATCTTAATTCTCGTGTTCAGAAAGTCACCAGCGCTCTGG
Organism: Hypoxylon sp. CO27-5; assembly: GCA_002120305.1. NCBI lineage: Eukaryota > Fungi > Ascomycota > Sordariomycetes > Xylariales > Hypoxylaceae > Hypoxylon > Hypoxylon sp. CO27-5. The sequence goes on from KZ112475.1 coordinate 166,975, forward strand.
CATAATGTTGCTAAAGCTTTACAGGCCGAGATAACAACGAATGGCTCCGAGTCGTATAGCCTTTCAATCAGAACTGGCCAAATTGAGTTAACCAGAGGTAGGAAGGCATCCTCATCTGGTGAGAGTGCTGGGCAAACAGTCGTTAGGAGATCGAGGAGCGATTTGCGTAAAGTTGGTGTCGGAGAGGTTAAGTAATGCTGCGTTAAGTCTGTAATGCGAGCAAGGATCTTAAATGTAGGTGTTTTAGGTGGTGGTGGCTTCTCAACTTCTGTATTAGCTTCTTGTTCCTCTTGGTCAACGTCGTCTTCGACCTCAACTGTCTTCTTCGTGTTCCATGGACGTTTAGGATGAGGTTCAGATTCATTGTGCTCAAGCTCTTCTAACCGTCGTTTTTCTCGCCGTTCTACTCGACTAGAGAGAACACTATAGAGATCCTCTGTGGCCATGGGCTGTAATCTTTTCTTGTGATCTTTTGCCGATAATTTCCCAGCCTCTGGAAGTAAATAGTCAGAATGTGATCCTTGCTGGACGACTTCAGTGAGGACGGTGAATAAGCTTTCCACGAATAGGGGATACCCATGATAGTTGTCAAGGGCCGCGAAGATCGACGCGATTACGTCATCCAGGTACGGTATCAATTTCGGACCTGTAAGTCTGATCATCATCCGTAGGACTTGAGTTGATGCTGGAGATATATCGAATGTGTTTAATCTTAAGGACACTGAGTTCACCATGTAGTCAACGTTATCAATGATTAAGTCCGTGACGTTGGAGTAGCCGCACGACGCCGCAATACTGTTCAAACTAATAATCGCATGGTCCCGCAATCTTGAGACCCCAGATCCTAGGAAAGTTGCAATCGGATACAGCACATCAATGAGTTCTGGGCGAAAGCCTTCACCCATCCTTGACGCAGCAAATGTTGTAACTTCTAAAGCTAAAGCTTGCAATCGCCAGTCGACTTCTTCTGTTTCGTCCTGCGAGTCCAAGACAGAAACCGAGAAAGAGTAAAGCTCTTGAAAAATAGCTTCGCCCCCATCTGATGCGCCAGCTACAGAGCTGAGGTCGAGAAAGTCGTCTAAATCCGAGGATTGCGACAAGCTCGACTTAGCCAGCTCAAAGGCCAGCCAGTATGATGTGATTTGACTAGGCCCTGTAGATTCTCGAACATAGCTGAGCAAATCATCTGCTACTTTACTTTGTTGAGAAACGGCTCCGACTTTTGACAGCAAATCGAGAAGCGCCATTCTTGTGGATCGCTCTGTTTCCTCCGCGATTAGAACAGGTGGGAAGGTAGTAGGCCCATCCCGTCTCATCACATCCATATTCAACTGAATGACGTCCGAGGGTAGCTCCGACATGCCGCTAGACTTTGACGCAAGTACGAGCGCCGTAGTGCTGTCCCTCAGGGAAGCAGCCAGCGAATCTTCTAGGATGGACGAGTCAATCTGAAGGGTTGTGATGAAACGCTGCCCCTTCACGAGATTCCGAATTGCTTGCTGCTTGACCTTCTCATCACTAGATTGCACTAGTCGAGGAAGACTTGTCACCCAATTGTATACGGTAGTCTTGATCGTGTCCGCGAGTTCCGGGTAGATTCTAGCTAGATCAGTTAAACTAGTCTCGAATACGGATGTCTGGTTTTCATCATCAGCCAGAATCATAGCACTCTCAACAAGTATTGAGGTGCAATTCGCAAGAGACTGGTGGCATTCGTCCAGAAGAGTAATGCAGAGTCTTTCCAGGGCGGACCGAATATCATCTGAATCGGTATTACGTAGCTTTAGGACACTTGCGAGAGCAAGCTTTATCTTTGCCGTAGTTGCTTTCAGCCATGAAGGCGTTAAGACCTTCCCCTCGGCACTTTGTTCGCTGTCACTCGACGTTTGGTTTTTCATTATACCCACGACTTTTATGTCTCCTAGGACCTTTATAAGGACATCCTTTAAAGCATTGGTGCCACCGACCAAAACTCTTCTTTGAGTTTTCAATGCTGCGGGTGGTGTAAGAAGCCTGCTGAGAGATGATACTATTCCAGGCAGGAAGGTCGCCAAGGCGGCTTGATCCCTGATTGCGGCTAGAAGCGCATCGAGTGTCCTCAGCGCCTCAAGTCGAATATCGGGTGTTTTCCCATCGGTGATACCATCCAGCACGACAGTAATAGTATGGCCTACAGTAGGTATGGCACTCGTTTCTACTAGTGCCGCTGCTCCAGAGGGGGAAGATCCAGTAGCTTTAATCAGTGATGTCAAGGTGGTGAACGCTTCTAATTCCGTCTCTTCCGGAATAGGGTCTTTCCGTTCTTGACCGGGCACGCCGGCAATGACAAAAGTAAGAAATATGAGGAGCTGTTGGGCAAGATCGTTTGGGATTTTCGCCTTCCACCCATGCTGAATTAAAGTCCGTAGGCATCTGATAGTGAGTTCTGTCACTCGGATAGGATACTCCTGTTGACTGCGCAGGATGTTGGAGAGTGGGAAAAAGACATAATCGGCAATCTTATCATCCAAAACAGAGGCGTCAGCGTTGACTTGCCGATCCAAGACAGCAGAGAGATCTTGGACCACATTCAACAGCTCTTTCGCGGTCGCTCTCTTGTCCGGTGCACGGACCGCCAAATTGTTGATAGTGACGCATCGTGGTTTGAGCTGTCCTATATCAGTAACATACTCCCATTATCAACAACAACAGTATAAGAAGACGGAGATCAAACCTCTTTGAAAAAGTCATTCCTAGCGGCCGAGTGATCGCTAGCCATATTGATCTGTCTTCATCGTTTCCATCAACGGTAGGTACCTAGTGTTGCGCCTGAACGATGCGATGAGAAATATGGAGTTAAGTCAACTATCTACAATGCTCTTTTGTCAAATTAAATGGTGGTAAAAAGATATATGATTTTATCGGTTTATTTACTCACTTATAAGTACTTATGCACTTAGGCAATACTATGTATTTCCACATCAACATCACAGAATTAATAAATTTAGAAAACATATTACATATAGGAGGAACTTGGAAGAATATTATCGAGCGGGAAAACTAGCAATCCGAATCAAAATGTCGCCGCCAGGGACATTCACCGTGACGGTGCATCCTTTCGAATCCCCAACACCGCATGCCTGTGCTTATGAAGCCGGCCCGACTAATGCGAAAAACGCTCTTGTATTCATCGGTGGGCTCGGTGACGGACCTCACACGGTACCCTATCCGCGTGCCATAGCAAAGCGCTTAGAGGCCGAGCCTGAGCTAAGCTACTCCGTCTTTGAGTTCAGATTGAATAGCTCCTTCTCGGGCTTTGGATTTGCTCGTCTAGCAGACGATGTAGCTGATATATCAGCAATTGTCAAGTATTTACGAAGCATAGGGAAGCAACGCGTTGTCCTATTGGGTCATTCCACCGGATCTCAGGTATGCTCTAGCTTGTCGCAAGTTCAATGTGATGTGCTATGCCATGGCGCCCCTAGAGTCACTATCTACTACGTGCCTATTTTATGTGTTACGGGGGTTCGAGTTAGTCTAACTGGCGCAGGATTGCATGGAATATACATCACCTTCCTACGACGTCGAGCCTGTTGATGGATATATTCTGCAGGCTCCTGTATGTGATCGTGGCGCAGTGTCAATGGAAATTGGCGAATCCAAGTTGGATGAAAGTCTTAAAGTTGCCAAGGAACTCATCGCGTCTGGCAGAGGTCATGAGCGTATGTTGCCTGAACACCTTCCACTAACGTTCCATACCACTCCGATATCCGCGTCGCGGTGGTACGCGCTTGGTGCAGCAGAGTACGTAATCCAGCGCTCATGTCCTTCTTATCCTACTCGTCCACCTAACCTATCTAATAGCGGCGAAGATAATTACTTTGATCCCGGTCTCCCTGATAATGTAATTGGACCATACTGGAAGCGAGTGGATAAACCTATCCTTATTCTTCACTCGGGGAACGACGAACACGTACCCAGCTCTGTGGATAAGGATGCGTTGGTCCAGCATTGGCGATCGCTCTGTCGACCAGGCATCGCGAGCTCGCTCTCAGGTACTATTCCAGGCGCCGGCCACAGGGTGGAGGAACCGGAGGCCGAAGCTGTGCTTGTGAATACTGTTGTCAAGTTTTTGCAGAGCATCAAGTGATTATGAGAATAATACTGACAACTATAATTATGTGTGCCATTCGAGTTTAGAAAAGTTTGTCCTACATACTATAACAACCTTATAGATCCATCATATCCTCAACAGACAGAAACCAAGGGCAATTTAAGTACCTACCTATGGAATAAAGTTCTGTTCACCGTAGAGAGGCTCGTTCGTGTGTCTTTTTGGCGAGTGACGAGAGTCAAACGAGGTCGCCGTCACTATTTATTTAGCGTGAGAGGTCGGCGATCGCACAGAGTTCGGACACCTCCCTTGGATCATCATCGCCGAAACGCCTCAGATGAAAGCCGGTAGGACTTATATAGTCTAAATTAAAAGCCTCGCCGGTAAGACGTCCGAACCTACCCTCTCTTTTTTTCCGAATTCAAATCGATCTCAATTGAAGAGCACGCGCAAACTCAAGATCATCATCTTTTCGACACCCCTCCCCCCCTCTTTGCGTAACATAACCAACCTTTCAAGATGTGTTTCGGTGCAACTTGCGCAACTTGCTGTTAGTAATTCCTCATACATATTCAAATTTCTCTTTTTTTGTCGTATATCACTGCCTACGTATTATTGGAACTATTATTGGAACTGATAATCTTACAGCAGGAAAATCCTGGCGCGGGTGCGGCTCGCATATCCCCGCCGCTCTTGCGGGAGTTCCGGAGAATCAGTGGTGCACCTGCGAACCGCGGGTCACGGTGAACTCGAAAGATTACCCTCCATCGGCAAAGATGGGCATTCCCGGGTTGTCTTGGGTAACCAGCATGTTCGGAGGCGGAGGTAGCGGACAGGCAAAAGACGCCGATACAAAGGGCAAAGGCGAGCTTTGAATTGTTGATTTGACTTTGAACTAGGTCTTTTCAAGGTTCCGGCTATCAAATGGTTATTGAGAGCTTTCTTATCAATTAACTCCAGTCGTTCCCACTGGCGACTTCGCTTCGCCCCTCATCGGTGCCCCTCTCTCAAATCATGGTGCCACCCCACTCGCGATAAGTTGCCTTACGTACATGAATTTATTACCTTAGGTACCTACTTGATAGAGGTCACCGGATAACATTCTTAGCTTTGACTTCATCGGAGAATGTATGAATATATCATGTTTATTTCATTGAATTATATCGGTTTAATATGATGTCCCATTATATTTGGCTTGGAAATATCTAAAGGAATTTGTATAAACCCCACCAAAATGTTGCTTCTAAATCCGATCTTACTAGGTACCGCAAGCCTAGTATTAACCGCTTTATATATCTGGAAATGTATCGCCTCTCCCCTGAGGACCATCCCCGGCCCTGCAATTTCATTGTTCGGCTCCTGGATCCTCAAGTATCATGAATTTCATGCCCGCCGCACAAGATATGTTCATCATCTTCATCAGAGGTACGGGCTTGTTGTGCGGATAGCACCTAATGAGGTCTCGTTTGCGTCGCTCGAGGGAGTTAAGGAGATATATGGCTCTGGTGGAAGCGGCTATGACAAGACTGAGTTTTATAACCTATTCACGGTTTACGGACGGAGGTAAGAAATTGCATGAAGGACCACCTAGCTTGGTATTTCTGAGTTAAAGGCCTACCAGAGGAAATATATGCTTACTAGAGGCTATATAGGACTATGTTCAGTACTTTAAACAGGGAGGATGTAAGCTGTCCTATACAGATTGTCTAACGAATGAATTGAATCTAAATTAGGCTTAGCATGCTAAGAGGAAAAGGGTCCTTGCTGACCGGTATGCCAATACTAATATTCTAAAGTCGGGCTCACTTGAGGGGATTAGAGAACGGTCAAAACGATTCATTGAAAGGTGCTCGAAGTCTATCGGTGGTAGTGTTGATGTTTTTGTAAGTAAGCCAGGCTATAGGTCCATCCTTGGATGTCACGCTAATCAGGGCTCAGATCTGTATAGTCCCTTTAATCAAGTTCTTAGGAAAGGTGCTAACGCAGCGGGCTAGGTCTACATGACTACGCATTTGACTGCATAACGCATCATCTGTTTCATCCTTATGGATCAGATTCACTCCAGGATCTGCGAGATGAGGAAATTATGAAGCAGGTCACCTTTGATGATAGTCTTCAAAGTCAGTCATAACCCGAAGATTTCGTCCTGCTGTGTTATTGCTGAGAGTAGTTAGACCGTCTTGTCCAATACTACAATCCAACACTTCACAGGGTCATCGGCGGTGTTCTGTCACTGTTCGCCAAGCCACGCCAGACACCTCTAGCAGATAACCTGGTCATGTCCGCGACTGCAAAGACCAGCCCTGCTCAGTTCACCCTCCTGAGCCGCATGCAAGACAAAAGCTACAACATGGAGCAGATTGACATGGCTGCCGAGTGTCTCGACCACATGGCCGCGGGAATTGACACAACTGGCGACGCTTTATGCTTCCTGATGTGGGAAATCTCGCAACCCCGCTCGTTCCATATCCAACGGCGTCTTCAGGAAGAACTCCGTGCCAACCCAGATATAGGATTTGAAAAGCTACTCTACCTCGACGCCGTCGTCTCTGAAGGGCTGCGTTGCTTTCCTGCGATCCCCATGTCCCTCCCGCGATACGTCCCTTCCGGTGGCCGGACTATCGACTGCTATTATATCCCGGAGGGGGTAATAGTAAGCTGTCAGGCGTACTCTACTCATCGAATCGATGAGGCTGTATTCCTGAAGCCCGACATGTTCGATCCGGATCGCTGGCTCCAACAAGAGGGGGAGCTGGATAGAAAGCGGTTGTTCTTCGCCTTTGCCAGCGGTGGCAGGGGCTGTATCGGAAAGCAGTAAGTTTCGCCCAATTAATTGCTTACATGCAGAAAGCATCCGCGTAGGATGTAGAAATTTTCTCACCGTTCCAATAGTCTAGCGCTTGCGGAGATGAAAATCTTACTCCGAGATGTTTACTCGCGGTTCACGACGCTGCCCGATCCATCCATGACGGCCGAAGATATGGAGATGTCAGATCAATTAATCTCTTCGCAGCCTCGGGGGAAGAGATGTCTTCTTAGGCTGATCCCCTTAGAAAGGTGAGGAATGGAATATTATGTGCCCTGTATATGTGTTGGGGAGAAGTAGGATATTAGGTACCCAGGTAATACATTAATTTCGTTCATCTTTCACTCTAAACTCTCGGTAAACCTACGTCGTACAATTTTATGTCATTTCGAGATTATTAACGGCCGGGGGAGTATATATCTCCAAGTAATCGCGGAAATATATTGCTTTCTTGTGACACGTATATAGTTGCTTCGGTATTATTTCTCTGAAATGGTTAGATTACGAGAACCTGGGATAGCAGAAAGGGCCGCCATAAGCGGCGCCATAGCGCCCAGCTCGACAGTGGTGACTTTGGATTATAGATTCTTTCGAATGATACGGCGCTCCTAAGTAACGAGACGCTTAGTACCTCAGTACTTAGGGTGCTGGAGAATAATCCTTTCGGTCTGAGGCATAGGCCTTTGAAAGAATTTCTACGGTAGGTGTCGATATTCCTATTCTTCTGGCTACCTACCTATGTTTGATATGTAAGTATATGTAGGTACCTATCTTGGTTAGTACCTCGTGCTGGGATTTTCGCCGCTTTGATGGATGGCCCTATCAACATCGCCTTAAATTATGCAGCAAATCATATATGCTGACGACCATAAGAATAAGAAAAACACATTGACAGCTACTAGACAGCGGTTGACCTTACTCAAGCGGGTATGACAGAAACCGGCGAGAGGAAGAATGTAAGCTATCTTCTGCGCTAAAGCTCTAAAAGCATTCCAATAATGAGCACTAGTAAAAGCATTATAGTGTCTATTGCCACATGGTAACCCACCGTAAGTCATAAGATTATCTAACACGTGGGCGGGAGTTCTGGGGGTGTGGTATTGATGAACGGCGACTAACCAGGGGCCTTCGCATCCATCTAGCTGCAGACGATCCCCGAGGCTATGGTTTACCGATATCCCACGCAGATTTATGCCATATTACATACCCTGTGATCCCGCCCATGCAGCTGTATGCAACCCTTGAGGTCGCAGGCTGTCGGTCAGCCACTAGACGGGGTGTACCACCCATTAGATCGTTTAGCAGACAAGCTTTGATGGGTCCTGCAGCCAGGTGAGCTAGGGTCTTTGCCGGCTATTGAGAGGCGTCTGTTAGCTCTGTCACTTAGTGTGCGGGCTGAGTGGGGGATTTCAAAGAAAGAGGAGAAAGCGGGAGTGGTGTAGTGATGGATAACGTGTCTGGGCCTCTTCCCATCCTATACGCGCACCAACGACCCAGGTAACCGGTGAGAAGCCAGGGAAATAGACGGCATCTACGTTTCTTGGTTGAATACATAGCACGCGGAGCTCTAGAATCTACCCCAAACTTGTATCGAATAAAGAAATTCCCATGCCGACCAGGTAGATGGCCTTCCTAGATGTTTCAACAAACCTCCCTGCTAGGTAATTCCAGTTGGAAGTATGAAACCGATGGAAACCGGCGGTAAAGACACAATGTCTTCATTCGCGGTAGCATGTAACCTGGTCCCTGGTTCCCATCATATAATGACGACCTCTATGGATGTGGTGTTACATCACGGCAGCTAAGCCAAACGCTCGGTACTCGTGGGTAGCCCGCCCCTATTCGCATTCCGACGCGGCAAAGAGGGGGGCAAGTTGGAAAGATATCTGAAAACACAGCCCATCTATCGGATGTAAATATGATGATCTCGGCTTCGACGCCGAATTTTGCGAATCACAGCCTCAATGAGGAAGGTCATCGCTTAGGTACCGAACGTTTGGGTGTATCGGGCGATTCTGACAAGCTAGCTGATAAGTGGATGCCCCCATCACAGCTCGGCAAAGCGCACTGCATTCCTAGGTGGTGGCAGCTCGGTGCGCGTCCCGAACATGGGTACCAAACATGCGGAGCCGAAGCGGAAAACCGAAGAGCGGGTTGCGGGTGTGGAAGATGGAGTGGAAACGAGAAGGGGTAATGCGTACTTTCTTCGACACCGTGTCGATTGGTGATGCTACCTATCAACCCACGTTGACCCCCATAGATATTGTGAGATATGACCTGTAAAAAAATTATCGGCATGGGAATGCCCCATACCACCGACCCTACCTCTACGATGCCAAGGGTGGCTACAAAGGTGTGCGTCATCTAATCTTGCGTATCCGAAAACCATTATTTTAGTGGCAGCCAAGCTTATCCCATCTCCTCTTCACCAGCTTAGAGGCTAGGTATATTTACATAAATGATGCGCTAGACGCGTGTCTTTTGTTCTTTTTACAGCAACCCCTTTTATTTTATCTTGTATTAGATGGCCTTGGCACCCATATTTCAGCTGCATCTAGTGGATACACCAACCTGGATTGGTTCGGGACTTCTGGGTAGGATTTGGATGTATGACTTGGTGCAAGTTCGACCAGGGGGGTTGGCCGTTTGCCGGGTCTGCGGGTCTGCCGTTTCTCTCATGTCACTTTTCAGATATCTCTAAATATCGAGATCCAACAAACGCTGTTTGGGTTGTGTGTGTCTACCGTACATATGCACATGCAGTATCATAACGTAATCTAGGTGCGTATACACATTTACCGAATCCGACTTGGACCAAATCATAGATTATGAAAAGATCCTTTAAAAACTTTATCCAGACGATGTCACATACAACACTTTCTATATAGACATGGGAGCTACAGAAATAAAAACGGCACGGCCCTTTACCCGAGGGCAGGACCCGCGAAAATAGTAAATGTGTGTAAAATATAACATCCAATCGCTTTTAAGAAGGAAATAGTCTTTAGATTCGCCTGTCTCTATACAGTGTCGTGGCCTATAAAGAAATAGCTTTCCGTATTCACATTGTGGAATATTGGGAAAAGCAATTCGCTACGGTAGTAAACACTTCAAATCCAGTTATATGTTCGTGGACTCTTCGTTCCAAGCAGAATATCGTTTTGTTAACCGGACCTCAAGATAAGGCAAATTATCAAGACAAATCTAAAGGCAGTATAAATGGGGTTTTTTTGGAGTGATTTGCTCCTTGAAGTGCTCACTCATTGTCAATTAGATCCCGCCCAGGAATGCGTAGACGTCTCAGTTTGTATACAACATATCCTGAACCCCTAAATGCCTCATACCCAAATCACGTTGTCCAGAAAACAGCAACAATTTCCCAAACGAGCCACCTCAGTCTCGGTACCGCTCACCAAGCTGAGGCCTCCCTTTTAGCCCTCCGCAACCCCTTGCTCAGTCGTCAAGCAGGGTTGTCAATACAGCATAACAAAGGAAGCATAAGCACCGCCCTAGGTTGGCTCCCTGCACACCAGAACATATTAAGAGAGAAAAAGCAATGATCGTAACGGCATGACCCCAGCTCGAAAGGGAATTGTGGTAAGACGGGGGAAAACAGATTGCTACCACCACCGGCTGCGCCAGAGTAAAAATAATCTCCGTTTTCTTCGCTATGCGATGAATGATCAGATCCAGTGAGGTAACTGCGCAAGCATAAAAGAACCACCCTATAGTCCCTTCTCGAGCCGTGTAAAGCCATGCGGCGCCCCAGCCATGCAAATAAGACGTAGCCAACTTTGCGCCTTGTGGTATTTGTCTGTGAGAAAGCAATGAAGCCACCATCCAGTTATAGTAGCCACCCCCGTTGATTGGTCGCCACCCTAATGCTTCTTCACTATTGTCGGCCCCTCCTTTTTGCTCATTCCGCTTGGTCGTTATGCCATATGATATTGGCAGTGAGTGCATGTGTGGACAGTAGGAAAGAAAAAATAAAAAGGACATCCATGGCAACGTTTGAAAAAGCAAAGACAAAAAAAGGAATTGTAGTACTGGTTGCGCAAGCGGCCCTCTTGGCGTATGGCTGCATGAACAGTACACTACCCCCGCGCGATATGGTCGCGAGAACAATCTCTCCAGTTGCAATATATGATTGCGTAATAGATCACCGCTAGCTGGATAACGGGATGCCCGACAATACCACAGGACACAGGGTGTTTTGACGTCCATGTATCTATCACTCTGGAAAGATCCGTCTCTAATATTGAGTTCTGAGAATTGAAGCTAACAATGAAGACTTGGCTCTGAGAACTCTTCAGTCTCAAAATTGAGTGTCCAATTTATCAACGGCTGAATTGTGTGAGCGCATGAATCTGTCAAAGCATATATAGCTGATAATTTGCAAAAAATTCGAGATATTGGCATCAGGTACGTCTCATCCATATGACGAGGCCAGTGTAAGCGCTGTCAGTTGATGACGCTATGGCTCTCCGTCTATTAACTGCCAAACTATTGTGTGGAGTGTCTGGAGAGAGGTTCGGTTTTGGTACCAGACGCTGGAAGAGACCCCGGTTCGTGCGGCATATAGCTAGAAAATCCGGGTTGAGGAAGTGCGCGCATCATGCCGCCATGCTGCGTATCGTGAGTTCCTCTTGGCATGCCATCAAATGACGACCCCATGTACTGTTGATTCTGGGGTATGGTGACACCCGTGTGACCGACGAACGACTGATGAGCGCTGCTAGCCTGCTGCGGGAAGGTGTAGACCGGCGGGTTACTAGGCGCCGTCGAACTGGTTTGCCATTGTTGGTACAGGGTTGGAGTCGTCGGGCTCGTATATTCCGATGGAGAGGTAAACATCGAAGACCTCCTGCTGGAGTCGTGAGGGCTAGTGTATATATCGTGGAGGCCTATGTTCGTAGTAGGGTGGAGTGGAGCTTGACTAGATATATTAGGAGCATCCACAAAGGTCTGTCGTTCTGCGGCCATTTCTTGGCCTAGAACTGGCTGGGAGTACTGAGTAGCGCGAACCGGCATATCTCCAACAAAGGCATCCCCTGATATTTGCGTCGTAGGGCTCTGTTCCGTACTATGAGTTTGGGCTATAAGTGTTTGCGATACGCTGGTTCTCTGAGGTGACGAGCCGGATGAGTTCGGCGTTGGATTATGTTCACCGTCGTCCCTCCCAGGGGTAACATCTTCAGTATCTGACATGTAGCCCTGGCCGACTCGGTCATTCTGCATCACATAAACTATAGTCGAGCCATCTACACCTATAATTAGTAGCGTTCTAATGTTACTCAATAGGCGACTATTTACCAATCTGGCCATCCTTATAACGTTCTTCGAGGTGAGCAACCTTGAAGATTTCTTTAAGATAAGGCCTCTTCGCCATATTACTAGGGTTGTCTTTGTCGGCGAAGAATGATGATAGGGCTTCGTTAGTAACCTCTTCTAATTTGCTTACATTCAGAAAGAGTTTCTGGACGGTCGGATGCTGGTTATGATTTGGCTCGACAATCATCCGAAGAATATGATTGAGAAGATGTACCCGTTCTTAAGACAGTTGATCAGCACTTTCGTCTTCTTCCATTTGCTCAACCTTCCTTACCGCGTTTGTACAGATGGTCGGGCTCCTTATGCCTGACTCTATTTTCCTTGCCTGGCCCCCAAGGTTTCGGCCACCAATCGGGTGCTTTTTCGTCAGCGCCGGTATAAGGATGTGTGGACTGCTTTTTCGGCTCAACCGCCTTCACCCAGGCCTTCGCAATCAATTTACATGCGCTCTGCTGGATACCCTTGAAACGATCTTCGTAGAATTGCCAAATGGCTTTATCGTCACGGATCATGATGCCTTTCTTGGAAGAACTCGACGAAGCAGCTGGTTCATCCTCGAAACTATCAGGCTCACGCCGAATACTTGCCCTTGGTCGTTTGCGTGCCTTGTAATTACCGTCGTCTTCGAAGTTAGTCAAACTCATGGGCTGCCCATACCGACGGTCTTGTGTCCAGCGCCTACTATCCAAAGGGTATCGGTTCATATCTGACTCAAAGCCGAATTCTGGTTCAGTATAAGTGGGATTTGAAGCTGTACCAATACTTTAGTTGAGCGTATTCGAAGAGCTCTCGTTAAATTCCTAAGGCTTACCAGATTGAGCACGTTGCAACTCGCGGCTGAGTGCTTCAACATCTAGGAACCTCGATATATTTATTGATGGAAGATTTGGCGCTGTGAAGATATGAGGCTTTCCCTCAATAACGGGTATGACCACATAGAACTCTGCTGAGATATTACAATATTCGCGCAAAGCTTTGTCGATTGCCTACTCTAGGTTTAGTTCCACAATTTTAAGGAAATTGGCAGTGTTCAACTCACCATTGGAGGCCGCCGTACGTCTTGAGAGTCTGCAAAGCGACTCTCGTCAGAGACTGGCTCCATGGGAAATCTATCCTGATGAGACCAGTACGACGTCCGTGGTGGGAAGTGTTCCCTAGGCTGGTTGGTGTCTTGTACCATAGCTAGATGGAGAGCAAGCAGGAAAATAGACGAGATCCGAAGTCAGATATCGGGGGCAGAGAATATAGTATTTCACGGATCTTGTTCAAAAGAAGTCGCCAAATTGTGAACTGCAGAGCCTCTTCGCAGCTAACAGGTTCTGTTCATCACATGCAACAGAGAGTCTCTCGGTTTTATGCGGATTGTCCGCATCAACGTCGCTGATTTCCGATTTCGATGTTGTGCCCCAGGATGTCTCACAGATGAAAGTAGTAGGACAAAACTGGGTTGAATAACGATGACGCAGAATGAAGACGTCGGTTGGATGCAGTCTAAGGAGGATATTGTCAGAGCTAGTATATGTTGTGACAACGCAAGAAAGGTAGTGCGCGTGCCCAATATATGTAAGAGGGTGTGGTTAAAAGGAGGTAGTGTTGAGATAATAAGGTAGCACTTCGTATTGACAAGCTTAAACAGGCTCAAGAGAATCTGAAGAGAATCTGGCAATAACCTATCAAGGAGGAGAGATCATGTGGGAAGGCAAAACGCACATCGAGGGTAGATAACTTTCAGACGAGACGGTGTTTCTTTGTTTAGGAATGACAGCGGGAGCTTGCTTCCTAAGGGAATGCCTACCTAGTTGAAGCTGACGGGATACCAAATAAAGGTTACCAGACCTAGTTGTAGAGAGGTGGTGGGCGGCTGCGAACTAGGCAAAGCTGAGCAAGGATCCCGTACCAATAACAAAGAAAGGTAATATCGTGCGTGTCAGAGCTGAATAGCCGTGTATTCAGTTTAATGAGCTAACAGACCCGTAGCGATTTCAAACGGGACTATCAACTGGCCGAAAAGGTTACGGGCGAAGGACGGTGGATGTCCTCTTTCACTTCTACAAAGCTGTAAGACATCGAGTAGTGAGGCCTCTTCACTTGATCGTAATTTGCCTTTCTCTGGCTTCTGGAGCTGTCTCAGAATCAGTGAAGGTGGACATAAGAATGTATGAAGTCAGTTCAAGGTATATTGCACCCAAATTTGCTGCTAAATTGGATATTTGCGCTGGCCGTTGGAGCCGCAAAGTTGGATATTATGAAGATAATCGTGTTGACAAGCGTTTACCAACCAATTCAGAGAGAGCCCATTGAGCGCTATGAACTAAGGTGAGGGCAGGTAACTAGCTAGGCGTCACCACGAGCGTCGGCAGTCTAATGCGAGGGATGGTTAATGCGGCGGAGTCCCAGTGTTCGTAAAACCATGTGATTCCTACCGCTCATGCAACAAGCAGCAGTGGTACTCGGAGAAAAAGAGGTGAGTGGGAAACTGGAGCTCACAAGGTGCTCAAACGTATGCGATGGAGAACCGTAGACTGGACTGCCTCAGGTGGAAACAAAACTGCGATGGCACGTTCACTCGATTGACGTTGGACTACCCAGGTTCGCTCTCATTAATAAATCTTAGCGAAAAGGGAAAAAAGAAAAGGGATATCTGCGATGACAGGCGGCAAGGTTTGTGGAGAAAATACTGTGTGTAGTTGTAGTCTTCGTACATAGTAGTGAACGAAAAAAAATTAGACCAAACACGCACAGATGGGCAAGGATTGGACGAAGCGACTTCGCGAACCCCCCTGCCCCCTCGTTTCCACGATAAGCCCGGGGTGTTAAAACTGAGCAAGGACTGGATAGTCTTTCCACCAGTTGGTTTCCGGGTGTGTACGAAAGTGCGGATGTGCGTACACTATGCAGCTCTAAGAGGGTATGGCTTGCTGGCTTGTGAGGTAGACTACCTCAGGTAGCAATGAGACCGTGTGCGCTTTTGCGAGGGGGGCTATCGTCAGGGGGCAAGGAAAAGCTCGCAAGCTATGTAATGCTATCCACAAGCCCCGAAGATGTCCAAAGCCGGGGGTTGATGGATCATGGATGGCGGCATCAATGAGGCCTTGTACAGTACAGTACATGGATTGGCTTCCCAACCAATACAATACTCTGTTGGTACAGTGGGGGGAGGGGACTGAGTGTAGACAGGCCTAGACGGTATTGTCTGCACAATTAGTACATAGCGCGTACATATATGCCACATGCGTATGTCCTTTTTTGAACGTAATAACCACGCAGTAGAACTAGTGCATGGGATATCGCCGAAAGAATCGGCATATTGAGGTTATAGTCATCTTCGTGACATTTGATGTCTGGATTGTAAGGTAGATTAGGTACCTACGTTTAATCTTATTATGAGATCCAGTATGACTCCAACAGGGGTAGGAACTTATGTATATGTAGCCTTATTAATAAGCAGTCTTGTCAATAATGTGTTGTTGTTTAATGGCTACCTCTCTATTAGATTCAATGTTGGTTGCCCTGAACCAACCGGTCAGACAAATGAGCTATCTTCCCGCTAGCATGGCTGAAGAACACAATACCTACCATGGAGAGAAAGACTAGCAAAAAAAAGGTGAGGACATGTGGGGAGGGAGAGAGAGAGGCAGAGATCAAAACGGTGGATAAAATGATCATGGTCTGGTGATTCTGCATGATGTGTGTGGGAGTAGACCCCTGTTTGGCGACAAGGGGAAAGGATTAGAACTGGTTGCTCTTAGCTGATTAGCGGGAAGAGTGGGCTCAAGTGGTCCTGGAAAGTGGATTTTTGCTACACTTGGAAAGGCGGTTCCGGGGCGGTGCGTTGAGTGGAGCTGTGGAGCAACCCGAACAGCCCGGGGGCGGGAGAGATTGTTAGAGGGAGAGCCTCCCGACCTAGTACCTAGTAGCTCAGCTTTATTTTACGCGTCATTTCCGAAAATAAAATAGAAAAGAGAACTTAAAAAAAAAAGAGAAAGGGACGATCTGGAATTGTTAGGTTTTGGATCTATCGTAAACTTAAATTTCAATATGAAAGGTCGAAAGAACATGAACATCATCTGCTAACTACATGTATAAAACATTATTGGATTAAAAGAATACGAGCTTTCAGGTATACCCTGGCATACAAGATCACATACCTAAGGTATGTACCGTACAAAACAATTTTTGTTAAGTTGAAAGGTAACACGTTTAACTCCTAGATGGCCTTAGTACCTATATATAAGGTGACCTGCGCTTTACATCAAGAAAACTTCAAAGGTAAATTTAGGTTAGGTGATTAAGATGCCAAATATGTAGCCTGGCGTTCTTAAATAATTCGGGTAGATAAGTGCTCAACTATTACCCCTACCTAGGTACCTACACAATATATGACTTACTCGCCATGTTCTTTGTAAATATCACTAGAAGGTTTTATTTCTTCTACAAGTTCTCGTAAGCAAAGGTCCATTTAGGTCAGAACCAAAGGTGCTCCTCATTGCTTAACCCCCACGTCGTATTACCCTTGTTTTGACCTCAAAGATCTCATATCCAATGTAGATCAAACTAATGGATCGGTTCATAAATCATCATTTCTCTTACTATGTACATTTCATCAGTCAAGCGTTAAGTACCAGATGGATTTAAATGCTTGAATAATAAAAGCATGTCAGGGCCAATCTCATATCCACTAAGTCCTGGGGTAAATCGGTTCCTTAAGCTTTAGATGCGCCATGTACAGTACATGGCTGGGTTGGGAAAAACGCATTTATGGGTCCGGCAGAAGAAGGCTACATACATACACTACACGTGTAAACATGCTTCATCCATTGACCATTGCCATGCCGGTTTGCTAATGTAGCATCTAACGTCGCTGTTCGTCACCTTTTAGTTGACCTTTGGTCACTCTCCACATCAATAAAGATTTCTCGAATCTGCACGCGAGTACATCCGGATAAATACCTGTTGGATACCTCTCTTTAGGTACAGTCTGGTCACGTAGCTATGTGGGGGTTTCCAGACAGCTCGCGGACCTATAGCACGCACTCCAGCCTAATATAATAGTCACGCTTAGGTTGTTCGTTGGAAGCTAGCAAATATTGGATATAATATTGCAAGGGTCCTTTTAAGATGGCTGGAAAAGCCCGACCTATCCATCTCGTTTACGAAGTCCATTCCAATTGAAAGTTCATCTACAGTATGGACGATCTTTCAATTTCCAAAAATAAAGCTTACAGGCCTTTTAATCGTTATCAGATACCCGCCATGTATTCTCATACCTATCTATATGTACCTATGCGGTTAATACCATGTAGGAGGTATGTACACTAATAAACAGCGTTACATTCATGTTGTCAGTCTATGCTATTTGAAGGTGATGATGAAAAAAAAAAAAAAGTACCTACATAGGTAATCAACCGGGTTTCTATGTAGGTACATGTAGATAGTAGGTACGTACCTTGAAATGCATAAATGTGCCGCTCATAGAAGCGATATCAGGTGCCAACTTGAAGATGCGAGTACATGCGTCTCCCGCTCAGCTACCTGTCGCTGGTGTGATAACCGTTTCGAAACCGCACTAGCATCTACTGTATATACACCACATGCAGTAACAAAAAGCTGAATGAGACATTCGCATTCAAACGGTCGTCTGCTACGTACATACGCCACCGTCCGTCGTCAACCAACATTGCTCTGCTCTTGGTACAAACCCTGCTATTATTATATTGCTTTTCTGATTACATACTGTACAGATTGCCCCCCTTGCTACCTCGGTCCAAGTTTCACAACACACCTGCGCATACCTAAGGTAGATATATAAGCAGTACAAAATATGGCAACTTGTAGATCAACGGGTCTAACAATTTCGTACTACTCCTTGACGCAGCGCCGCTCTTGTCTACGCCTCGGACCGACCGCTTTACATCGTTCATACGGAATAAAAAGAAACATTGAAGTTCGAACGAGGCATCAGCAGGGTACATTGGGGTGGTGGTCGCTGGCTTGTTTGAAAATTCCCATTCTTGCCCTTTCTTCATAGTATGCGCGGCTCGCCGCCGGATACAGATCCGGGGAAGATCTTAACTTATATCTATTGTCCCAACAGCATGGCTATTAGTAGCAGTTAAATGAAAGAATGCCGTAGGTGTATATTGCATCCTACAGACGTAGGTATCATTGCCTAGCAGGGACCAGGCGCTCGGGATGATTTCAGCAACGCCTTCCCATGTCTCAAAGGTGCATCGCTCGCGCGAATCGCTACTCGAGACGTTGATGCTGTCTTGCCTGCCAAGTTTCAGATGGCCTTGTGTTTGAACTTGCGCCAGAGACAAACGGGCCACTTTCGCCTTCATGGAAGCATTGGTATTGCTGGTGTCTTTGCTTCTTGGACAGTATACTCCGTTGAAGTTCCAGGAGTCCATTGAGATTCTAGACTTCGCAACCCCCCAAATCATCATAATAACCGTGCTTTCAAGATGTCGCCTGAAAATTTACCTGGCTCATGTCTTAACCTAGTAGCTGCGCACCACAGTTCCAAGAGTTCGTTAGCTGGAAACCCTTCCGTCCACGTTACACATGTTGATTATTTGCAATTCCCAAAAATGTCAACCTGGACACCTCTGACGGTTTGAATCCAATTGGTTATTTCCTAACGGACGCCTTACAGCATGCATGGAGGCGCTGAGGAAGACCTCCCTTTGGCTGTCAGCCTTTGTATTACCAATGGATCACATTAATGACATCCTTAGGATTGGATGTATTCCCCTAATGACATTTTGTTTGCAATGATCAAGACGTCAGACCCTTGGCCCCGCCCGTTTACCGAGTTGCCGGGTCGATCTCACCAACCATGAACATCCCTTTCGGACTTTTCTTCCTAGCTGTGCCTCTCGTCCGAGGCTTCAGGTACAGTACGTAAATGAGAAGACTTGCGCCTACATAGTTCCGCAGGAACTGAGGAACTAACTCGGAACCTTTTTTTAACTTGTGGGAATGTCGGAATCTATGTATATCACATTGGTTCCTGCAACGTTACATATTGCCATAGTCTCAGTCGTCGCAATGATGGGTCAGGACCACCATCGGTGAAAAGGAGATTATTTCTATTCATCTTGAATCCCTTTAATAGGTAAATAATCATACTGTACGGTATTATTGACAGTAGTTTGACCGCCGATATCTAACTATCGAGTCGAATAAGCGGTCATTGGTAAGACCATCAACTAATCAAAATTAAGAGCTCCCTTGTCCTTTGATAAATGCTGCAGGCGTCAGCGGTCGTGGCGTTCAACCATTCCATTGGGTACTCCGTGTGGTAGCTCAATACCGCCACTTATGGGACGTATATCCTCTGATCTAATTTGTAAAACTAGTGGAGGAAAGCACTTGGACCAACGTGATCCGCAAGGAATAGCCTAGATCCTGCAGGGGTTTGCCTGTGACTTCTCGCATTAGATCGGTTATGTATGTGAGAAGATCGAACGTTTCCGGGCTTTTAGCACTACCCAACTTCGTTCGTAGAAGCAAGATCTTAAGCTGCCTATATTATAGAAAATGTTTCCAGTGTTCCAAGGCATTACGTGCTAATTAATAACTAAGGGTAAGATAATCCGCACGTTTAAGATGTTGGGATAGTAGTATTGAAGCTATGACTTAACCATCCTAACCTAGAACGTACGTCTTATCTAACTATAAGTCTTACATTGCCTACCTATGTATATGAAATCATCATTGGTGCCAACCCAGCCTATTGATAATGTACCTACTCGCATTTCAACTAGCCTGGAAGCTAGACCAAACCGCCGATCAGCTGAACTTCTTTCGAAAATCACTGGTAAGTATTAAATTACGTAGCTTAGGAGAGCACAGGCGCATGTGTTACATCTCATGTATATACATATCGTTGTCATTAATATTGGATGGACGAAGTTTCTCTCACCGCATAATACTACGCCATATATATACGTGTGTAGGTACTTCATCTCATAAATATTCCTTTGTTCAATAGATCGCTTGGAGCGCCTGTAAAATAATAAATCTCTATTTCATACCTAATCTATCCTTGCCGGAGTCCGAGCTGTCCAGGTGTCCATTTCGACATGGGTTGTTGTTCCTCTTTTCCTTTTTCCCTCTTTGGCGTCTTCCATTGTCCTTTCCATGCCTTCCTTTTCCACACCAGGGTCTCAACGAATTACCCACGCTCTGTAGTTGAGGGGCGCCAACATAGCGGACCCCTCCCCTCTCTCCTTTCTAAGGGTACCCTGGACGTTACACGGCATAAAGGCCGCATGCTGCATGTCTGTCGTTTACACCTTATGGGAACTTGCCTAGACTTCGCCAGTCCGTTTTGGACCGCGGTTGCATAACCCCGTGTCTGAGATGACGCTGGGAAGCGAGCACATGGTTACTACCAAGTGGTGAGCAATATCAGGTCAGTCAGCCATTTTGACCCCATCCAACCTATAGAAAATACCCAGGTAGATAGGTAACTGTACATCGGAATCAACAAATAGAATCGCTGCAAGTCGATCCGAGGAGGGGGTTTTGGTGAAACGGCAAGACTTCGAGAAAATATGAGGGGACAAGGCAATAATAACCGTAAAAGGAACCCTGAGCACTAATAATTCCCATCACCACATCTTGGGAAGTGGTATCACGGATCTCGATTGAGATGTGATGTCGAGGGTAGCCGTCGGGCTAATCGTAAAGTTTTGAGAAGGCACACAAATATCTCTTTAATATCCATTAGGAGGTATATAATAGTATAGACCAGGTACATATGTAGGTAGATACCACACATCCCGAATAGTTCCTATTATAAGCTCTTGTGGAAGTATTTTCCCCACTTACCCCCCGCATTGAGAGCGGCATGTCTGTTGCGGCGCCATTGAAAGACCCGACAACAAGTTGTCAGTCTACCACCAAGTGCGTGTGTGTGCATTACTCGGTTACCTGTAACCACATTGAATAAGGTTAGCCATGCGGACGGCACCGCCGTGTAACATCGCTAAAGAGGGCTCTTGGAAGTTTGCTCCACTACCGTATCCTCCTTGGTAATAATCTAACGACCGACGGGTAGGTCATATCCAATCTATGTACCTAAGGTACTTAGTAGGTAGGTATGCATGCGTGCGCACTGTATGTGCCTAATGTACTACGGCGCCCGCATACGAGGCCGTCTCGACCTAAACGTTTCAACACAACATAAGGCGAACGGAGGCGCAGGGGAACACAAGGGAAAAAAGAGGCGAACGAATATGTAGCGCCGTTGGTAGTCGTGCTGCCCCCCCCTTTTCCCCCCTTTCCTCTTGAGCAACGCGAACACAACGCCACACTAGCGCCAGCTCTACTTGCTTATCTTTACACTTAGGAAGTACCGCATATGTCGTAGGATACTGAGAAAGCTGTCTTTCGTCTCGCCAAGCCCGACGGACATAGCTCTCCTCCGAGACACCTAGGTAGGTAGATTTGAGGTGATGGAAGAAGTTATGCAAGAGGACGCACGGCGCTGACGCGGAAAGACACGGAAAAAAGACCGAAGGAAAAAGGAAGAAAAAGGGGCCATCGAGTGCGCGAGAAACAAAAGCGGACAAACGCCCGCTAAGCCAGCCTATCACAACATTACTTGGACGTATCTCTATATTCTTCCGCCATGCTGTGTTGTTCCTCTACGTTGATACCGCAGGCGTCGATGGTGGTCCCGTGGCTATAGGTAAATGTGAGTTCGCTGATACTTTCCATGTATGATAGCGTCGTATGAAATGCGTCCTGTGCCGTATACGATGACGTCTACTCTCTTTTCCTACTCTGGCGACCATCCATGCCAGTTCAACACAACATCACATCCTTAATACCTACCTCCTAGGTCTAGGTAGCTTTAACGCCGAGAATAGCACAACACATAATGCGACTGATCTGAGTAACCTAGTACCGTTGCTAGGTAAAGATTACGTCGCGATTCTACATGCTTTACGAAAGAATAGAACACTAAGAGTTTACTTTTATTGAACCGCTGGGTTTTCTACCATGTTTTATACGAGTCAAACAAGTACAGGAGGAACTCGATTTGGCTTAGCCAATCTCTTCCTTTTTAATAACTTAATGTTCGCTTAGGATGGATTTGTGATATGGTTGAATAATGCGGACGAGTTCAATATGACCTCCAATGTAAATCACTTCACATCTAATCCGGCTTGCTTAACCAAACCATAGAACACACCTTTCTTTTGGATGAGTGCCTGCGGTGTGTCAAACTCAACCACCTCACCCTTATCGAGAACAACTACCCTGTCACTGTCGAGAATAGTGTTGATACGGTGGGCGACGGTAATGATAGTGCGATGCGCGAAGATCGAGGAGCGTAGTGTATTCTGCAGCATTGCGTCCGTCTCAACGTCAACGGCCGCTGTCGCCTCATCCAGTACGAGGATGTTGGAAGGTGTGAGCATAGCACGGGCTAAGGAGACTAGTTGTCGCTGACCCGCTGACAAATTGGATCCTATGTAAACCAATCGTTAGTTGGCATGTCGTCTATATCTACATGATCAAACGTAATGGTAGAGCGACGAAGCTATTGCCGCTCTTCGTAAAAAAAAAACCTGTTGATCATGCATAGACCTAATTAAGAACTGGCGAAGAGGCAAATAGACGGTGAACGGCCGACGAGTCAAAACGAGTCTCGTCCGCCCCTGTGCACCCTCGCACACAATGCAGGTAGCCGGAGCAGGAGAGCAGGGAGAGTAGCCAGAGCCGAAAGAAAGCGTAAATTATCGACTTACCTCCTTCGTTGATCTTAGCCTCCAGTCCGCCTTCCATACTTGACACACGCTCCTTTAACCGTGCATGATCTATGAGAAACGAAATGTTAGTCGAGGGTAAGATGGTGGGAGGCGACTGGCCTGAATAGAGTTACAAAAGAGCATGTGCTCTATCGACCCTGCGGCATGAATCACGGTGGGTGAGATTAGTGTAACACTTACCTAGAACGCTCCAAAGTTCCGTGTCATCATGGACATGGCCTGGGTCTAGATTGTCCCGAACTGTACCCTCGAATAGAGCCGCGTCTTGAGGAATGATTGCAAGACGTCGTCGCAAGTCCAATAGTCCGATCGTCGATGTATTAAGATCGTCTATGCTAATGTATCCGGTGTCTGGCTCGATCAGGCGGAAAAGGGCCAAGGTCAAGGAAGACTTGCCCGCTCCGGTTCGTCCCACTACGCCAATTTTCTCATGAGACTTGATATCTAAGTTGATGTTCTTCAGCACCAAGTCCAAGCCAGGACGATAGCGGGTACTAAAGTTGTGAAACTGAACAGCCCCATTTGCAGGCCAAGCAACTGGAGGCCTGCGTCCAGGAATGATTTCAGGAGCTTCACTCGGCAAGCGCGCATACTCAAGGACTCGTTCCACGGATACAATATTTGTCTCCACTTCCACTGTCTGGCGGACGATCCAATTTAGAGATGTTGTGATCTGTAGAGCGTACGACATAACCAAGCCCACCATTCCAGCACTCAAACCACTGTGATTAGTGACGGAGATAATGGCGAATCCTGCAGCCCCAAGAATGATGACAGCACCGAGGAACTCAAGTCGAATTGCCAACCACCTGTTTGCGCTGATAGACGGGAAATAAGCTCGCAGGTTTAAGTCGACCCGCCATTCGTTTTCTAGCTCGAATCGTTCCTGTTGTCGGTATGCTCGAATTGTGCTGATACCGCCCAACGACTCCTGGAAGTGTGCGTAGATGGGACTACGGCTGACACTATCTAATCGCTTTAGCTCTCGTGATGTTCTGAGATAATACCGCTGTACCCAGTAGTACACCGCGCTCAGGGGAATGATTAGGCTAATGAAGGCGGGAGTGCCAACCGAGATGACGATTAAAGTGAATCCCGAGCGAGCCAAGTTTACGAAAAGCATGTTGAAAGTTCTGGCCAACACCTCATCGAGCCGATATATATCACTCGAAAAACGGTTTAATATTCTGCCTGCCGGAGTAGTATCGAAGAATGACATTGGCGACCGAAAGATAGCGGTTGCCATTCTCTCATGCAGTTTCCTCGAGGCCTCAATTGAACAGAAAATCCACAGGATCAGCGTCTGGACAACGGTCAAGGCGGATGAGCCGATACCGAAAGCAAAGTAGATACCGAGGTATTTCCCAACCTCAGGATTGCCTCCAGCCCGTGCATTCACTTCGGCCCAGTTCTTCAACCAAACACTACCGGCTGAACAGTTGTCAGTATCATCGATCTCTTCCAAGGCTAGAATGGACATTAGAGCTTACCGATTTGTGCCGTCTGAGCTGCGATTAGAGTGAGAAGATAGACGCTCACAGCTGCTAAGTTACTAGTTTTCGCATATTCCATATATACTATATCAGGTCAGCCTTTGAAATCTGACGAAAGATGGAGCACAAGGAAGGGAAACCTACCGTCCCATTTGACTTTGCCTTGTTCCGAATGCTCTTTAGCTTGCCTGGTCTTAGAACTAGGCTCCTCCTCATCGTGAAGTTTCCCTCTGGGGCCTTTGAAACTAGCCGTGCTTGCTCGTCTTAAAGTCGACATACTATCTCTCCGTTTCTGCGCTGCCGAGCCTGTAGAAGGCCCAGTCTTCATAGGTGCTAATTCAGAAATACCCTCTTGAGCCTCTTCGATTTCTTCCTTGTCTTGGGCATTGTCTGGTTCAACATATGTAGATGTTTCGCTTTCCGAACCCTCAGGACTAGCCTCTGTAGATGCTGGCCCAGACTCTTGGCCGGAGGACTTGACGAGCTCCGCAATGCCTCCCTTCATAGCTATCAATTGGCGAAATGTTCCGCTCTCAACAATCTGACCGTCCTTCAGCTGATATATGTAATCAGCTTCCGGAAGAACGGATATGGCGTTGGTCGCTAAGATACGGCATTTGGAGCTGAGGAGGCCTTTGGAACCCAGTACATTCTCGATAATGTGTCTACCGACGTGCGAATCTACCGCGGATAAGCAGTCATCAAGTAGATAGATATCTGATCGCGCATATACTGCTCGCGCAAGAGCGACGCGAGCTTTCTGTCCGCCGCTTAGGGAGATACCTCTCTCACCAACAACGGTTTCATCCCCATCGGGTAGTTGAGTGAAATCGGCAAGGAGTGCACATGCCTTGACAGTCCTTTCGTAAAAATTTGAATCGTACCGGTGCCCAAAGATGATATTCTCCTTGACGGTTGCGTTCATAATCCACGGTTGTTGGGCGACATAGGCTATCGTCCCTTGAACACGTACATTACCCTCCACCTTCCACAGATCACCAAGAATACTCTGCAGAAGGGATGATTTGCCGGCGCCAACCCGGCCGACTATGCATGTCAGCTCGCCCTTGCGGCTGCTAAAACTGATGTCCTTGAGAACAATATTAGACTCGTGACGATTCCAGGAGAAGGTTCCGTTTCGGATAACGACAGCTTCGTCTCCTCGCTCCTCTGCTGCTGGGCCAATGATGACGGCATCAGGTTGAACTTCTTCGGCTGTGAGGTATTCTGTTAAGCGGCCGACCGCAACGCTAGCTTCGATGATCGAAGTGATGACCATAGGCAAGACAGCAAGCGGAAAAGTGAGCAAGTTGAACAATGCAAGAGCAGGGAACACAATCTCGGTTGTCAATGGTACATCGCGTGTCCAGACAAAGACAGCGAAGGTTGAACATGACACCAAGAATGGTGTTGTAGACCAAGTGAAATTAGCGAATGCTTGCCCAGCACCAATCTTACGAAGATTCTTAAGCTCAAGGTCATTTCGGACATAGTTTAGCTTATTCATGAAAGCTGTGCTCCAAGCATAGAGCTTAATGCTCTTCATATTGTTGATGATTTCGGCAATCAAACGGCTTCTTGCATCCTTATTCTTCATTTGTGTCTTCTGTAGGCGCTTCATAAATCTCGCGATGAAGCCGTTGATGGGAATCATGATAAGCATCACGCCAATTCCAGACAACATCGACCACCCGACCAGTTGATACAATGAAATCATGCAAATAGTAATCTGGAAAGGAGCTGACCAAAGCTGCTGCGCAAATTGAGTCAAGTCCTGCAGACGTTGCGCATCGACAGCCATATAATTGACAATATCACCAGTCGTCTTCGAAGATTTGCCCTCATTTGAGAGCTTCAGCGATTTCTTGTAGATAGCAGACGCCAGACCTGACTTGATGTGCATACCCGTGACGAAGGCAAGCTGGAAATATTGGTGCTGAAACTCGTTAGTAATGAAAGCAATCTTTTTTATCGTACTAGTCAACTCACAATCATGCTAGTCTGCAAACATGCGACGAAGAACATGGCAATAGCAATAGCAGCGCCTTTAATAGGTGGTTGAGGTGTCTTCCCTTCGCCATAGGAATCCACGAAGCTGATGAGATAACGTAGAAGTTGGGGTTGTGAGAAAGCCGCAAGGTCATTGATGACTTTGAATATAGTGGCCATCGCATAGGGGCCGCCATAAGCGTGAAACAAAGCTAACCATAGTGAAGGATGCTTCTTGTGTTCCAATTGATATTTCCAGGCCCTTTCAAACCTATCCCCGGTCGCGGAGGTCTTGTCGCTAGGAGAAAGACCCCAAAGGTCTTCTTCAGTAAGATATTGCTTGTATCCTAGCTTCATCAAAGGGGTCATCCATGAGAAGGTGAGGCGTGAGAATACAGTCGCATATTCTAACGGACATTCCTCCCCTTCCTCATCAATCAAAGCCTCATAAGTGCTTGTCTTCTTAGGCCAGAGCCACTCGATGACGAATTCGATAGCCGAGAGACCAAAACCAACGGTGTAAGTTACGAAGTACGGAAGATTATTGGCATATATTTGCTGCGATATCAAAGATCTCAACTTGACAGAGTAAGCGATTAAGAGAAGGAGCCAAAAGAATAGCACGACGCCGTTAGCATTTCTTGTGCGATCGTGTTCAAGCCATTGGATCGCGAAGATGACGCCAAGCGAGACGAGGGTAAGGATTGTTGCGAGAACTCGAAAATCTCCATGCCATATACCGGGAAAATTGATGATCTGAATTGCGAGCTGAACGGCGACATCGGCAATGATGAGAACAAGCAGTGACTGTAGGCAACGATCAGCACATAGCACCGTATAAACTTAACAATTGCGTATGATGAATACCTGTTTAGTCCAGAAGTGCCAGTCCTTGGAGACCTCGGCAGGCTTCTCTTTCCGTAAAATATACCATATGGCTAGAGCTCCGCAGACGATACCGAAGACGGCAACAACAAACACCCATATGTCGATGAAGCATGGCGTGAAATCGTATCGGAATGGGCTTAGAGGCCCCCATCCTTCCTCATTACCGCATAATGGCTGTTTAAAATCGTTTGTTGCGCTGAGATAACCCTGTCCAAGCTCTTGGAGAGGTCTATAGCCCGTGAAGGACCCGGTCGATTGGAGGACCTGCTGGGAGTGGTCACCGAATCGCATGACCGTCTAGGTTGAGTTCCAGATGACAAAGATCATAGTAGGTAGGTAGGGACTCCAATTGCGCAATATGGTGCAGAATTGACGGAAGTTAAAAACAAATACAAAAATGATTAGTAAGTAGTGGTGATGTCGTTCTGGAATTTTAACGAAGGGAGAGGCGGGCTTTACGACGGAGTTTGTAAGCTTCCAGGCTTTCCAGGCTTTCCAGGCTTCTAAGTTTTACTTACCATGTAAGCCTACATGGGTAAGCTGCTATTTGCCTGCTGCCTTACCCACTCTTGCCCACTCTATGCACATAGTTAGGTACGAGGTACTGTAATGGATCCAAGCTATCTTATTAGTTCCGACATCCGAGGCCGGCTTCTAGAACTTAAGGTTATGCACCATGAGCGACTAAGAGTTAAGGTAACCCATTCAATGGGCTGTCTAGTGGTGTCTAGCGTGAGGTCGGCGAACATTAATTTCATACCTTAGGTTAATGTATGTAAGTATGTTTTGAGCCGCGGAATGAAATACATACATGTAGGGAACGACATAGTGTAAATAACAGCCCAGTTTCCAGCAAAGAGGATTACTAAGTACGAAGTAGATACAGGAATTATCCCTGCATCTGTCTTATTCCTTTATTGCCGCGAAGCTTTCACAGTGTAAACTTAGTACCGAGACATCTAGCATTCAAGTAGTACGGTAAGTACATGTGCTTACGTAAATATAGCCCGGTACATACACGTACCAAACAGGAGCTTCCAGTTCGATTACGAAATAAATGGGACAACTCGTCATACGGCATTAATAACATTGAAACTTATTAAATAACACTATATTTTACGTATTTCTACCATATAACTAGTTACGTTAAGCACATGTATTTACTAGAGAATATATGCGTTGAAAACTTGATGTACATACATACCTAGGTACCTAACCAACGTTGAACATTGAAAATAAACCAGTATATGTATTTACACTGACAGGTGCGGTACATATATGTACATAGTGTTAATGAGATACATACATGTATGTATATACATATATACAGTATGCAGCTAAAAAAGATGTGGAGATACTACATGTAGTTCTTGATAAGCTTGAGCCTTAATCGGACTTAAGCCCCGCAATCTAAACCCGTCGCGTCCCTCTGCGTCAACTACATATTCAACACCCAATTTCAGTGTTATGTAACTACGATAAGGACGTACGTACGTGCTCTGTCATTGATGCAAGCTCCCGTCTTGATGCCACGAGAAACACCACGTCCCCTAGACCTTACACACGCACAGACAACTAACCATCTCAACACCATTGCGTCCTACTCGTCTCACGATCGCAAGGTATCACCCGTCTTCGTTAGAGACCCAGAATATTCCACCCCTCCGTCCCACTCAGGCCTGTGTGACTATTCAGGTAGTTGCAGGGCCGGACCTACCCAGGTCCATGCATTCGCCGGGAGGCTCGCCACCTGACGGAACGTCCTCTTCCTTTACGACCCCGTCAAAACGAAAGCCAGCCGGTGCTACTGGCAATCATTCCCGACAACATTCCGATCACCTGTCGTCTGGTCCCGATCAGAAGCGTGCTAAGTTCAACAATCCATCTGAACCAGGCAATTCGAGAATGAGCAAAGTCCTAGGCAAGCGACCAGAGCTCGTCGACCTGACGAAACCCCCGACTGCCTTCCAACCTCAAAAGGGCGCAAAGAAGCTTGTTATTAAGAACCTACGAACCACCTCCCGATCGAGCGATCTCGACAAGTATTATGATGTTACGAGGCAAGAGCTCCTTGACGCCCTCCAGGCCATATTCGAGCGGAAGCAGCCGCGCCAACCACTCGAAAGACTTTACCGGGGGGTCGAGGACCTTTGCAGACATGGAGACGCGCGAGAGTTGTATAAGACGTTGCAGGAGCGGTGCGAATCCTATCTGAGAAACGACCTTCACAGGTCTATAGTGGCAGAGGCCGGCCCATCCAACGTCGACGTGTTAAGGAGTACTCACAAACATTGGGTGATATGGAATGCCCAATCGGTAAATCCAACCATGGTATTACGAAGTCCTTCAACAGCTAACATATTCGCCTAGACTAGGATCCGTTCTATATTCAGTTATCTTAATCAGTCATTCCTCCTGAGAAGCAAGGAATTTCTACAGATTAACGACATGGCTATTACGCTCTTTAGAAGAACCGTATTTGTCACTTCGCATTCGGGCGTCAATACAGGTGCTAAAAGCCTAGCCGGCATGTGTGATTTGGTGGATTATGACCGAAGAGGAGATACTCGATTCGACCCAGCTTTGTTGCGCGATTCCATTTCGATGCTAAATGTCCTCACGATCTACGGGAAGTCATTCGAGCCACGTTTCCTAGAAGCCTCCAGGGTATATTTCAAAGAATTCGCTGAAGAACAAAGTGCCGCGCCACTAAAAGAGTACATTTCTAGCTGTGAGAAACTACTCGCACGCGAAGACTACCGCTGCAATGCCTACAATTTTGAGAGTACCACAAAGAGACAGTTAATGGACGATGCACATACCATCCTGATCGAACGCTATTCCGAAAAACTTCTCGACAGTGGCAGTATTACCAAGCTTCTGGACGAAAAAGCTGTGGATTCCATGAAGGCTTTGTATGACCTTTTACGGTTATCAGGCATACAGAAGCGGCTGAAACTGCCCTGGGAAGAGTATATAAAGGCAGCCGGTTCGGAAATCGTGAAGGATACAACTAGAGGTGACGAAATGGTCCTCCGGTTACTCGAATTCAGAAGAATACTGGATATTATGATTCGAGATGCCTTCAATAGAGACGATGAATTTACCTATAGTATGCGGCAGGCATTCGGCAGCTTTATTAACGACCGGAAAATTCTATCTGTGTGGAAGAACGGCACCTCCAAGGTCGGTGAGATGATAGCCAAGTACATCGACATGCTACTGAGGGGTGGCTTAAAAACCTTACCTAAGTCACTGTTATCTGATGCCCAGGATCGCGTTGATGCCGAAAGGAGCGGACAAGCAAGCACGGCTGACGAGGATGCTGAGTTAGACCGGCAGCTCGACCAGGCTCTCGAGTTATTCCGATTCATCGAAGCCAAGGATGTTTTCGAAGCCTTTTACAAGCAAGACTTGGCGAGGCGTCTTCTTATGGGCCGTAGTGCCAGTGCGGATGCAGAGAGAAGCATGCTTGCAAAGTTGAAGAACGAATGTGGCTCCAACTTTACGCATAACTTGGAGCAGATGTTCAAGGATCAGCAAATAGCTCGTGATGAGATGGCATCATACAAATCTTGGTGCGAGGGAAATGGACATGCAAAGAGCAGCTTGGATCTCACCGTGAATGTTTTGTCCGCTGCAGCATGGCCAACTTATCCAGATACTCAGCTCTCACTACCTGAAGATGTTGCGACTCAAATTGAGCGCTTTGAAGCATATTATATCAACAAACACACTGGAAGACGCCTCCGGTGGAAGCATTCCCTTGCTCACTGTGTTGTCAAGGCGCGCTTCAATAAAGGTCCCAAGGAATTACTCGTCAGCGCATTTCAAGCCGTCGTATTAACCCTGTTCAATCAAATTGAGGATAAGCCGGATGGGTTTCTTACTTATCAGCAAATTGCAGAGAACACTGGGCTGAACGGACCAGATCTTGACCGTACTCTACAATCTTTGGCCTGCGGAAAAGTCCGTGTACTCACAAAACACCCGAAGGGAAGAGACGTCAACCCGACCGATACTTTCACTGTCAACAAGGCTTTCACAGATCCCAAGTACCGTGTGAAGATCAACCAGATTCAGCTGAAGGAGACGAAGGAAGAGAACGAAGAAACCCACGAGAGAGTCGTCCAGGACAGACAATTTGAGTGCCAGGCCGCTATTGTTAGGATTATGAAGAGTCGTAAAACAATGACCCACGCCAACCTCGTCACGGAGGTTATCAATCAAACTAAAAGCCGAGGCGCTATCGAGCCAGCCGAGATCAAGAAGAATATCGAGAAGTAGGTACTCTTTCAAGAAGCTTGCCGAATGTTGGGCTAACTTATTATTAGGCTAATCGAGAAAGATTACCTCGAAAGAGAAGGAGGCTCGTATACCTACCTGGCATAGACCGATATCTTACGGGTACAATTCCGGTCATTGGTCACCGGGATTGGGGCCATAGAACTGGAAACATGAGATTCATGTTAAAACACGCCGCAGTGGGCGTCATCAGGATTGTTAATTGCGAACTGATTTCATAACTCGCATTGATCAGCCTAGAGGTAGCTTGATGAATAGAATTAGAGCCAACGAGTATCGACTTGAATGATCCATTATCTCCCTCTTTTGTAGAGTCCAGTGCGCTCATACTAAACTAGATACTTGGAAACCTTTCATTCGTTGCTTTGGCACCACCCTTGCCTACATAGTATTCCGCCGAAGTAACCCACCTAAGATGTTAGCTTTAATTACTACAATCCGTTGTACCATTGGTCTTAGATGAGAGCAACTAATGTGAGCAAATAGAGGACGCAAGGGATTGAGTTCGAAACACAAGGAAAGGCAATGGCTCTATGCCGCTCATTATACAGCATAGCTCACAGCCATTTTACGTTTTATATGTACAATCAACATATCAAATGTCCAAATTTTAAATACGCTGGCAGGTACATCATACTTAGGGTTCATAGGGTGACTCCTGATCATAAAAACCAGTAGCCCACACCACCAAGCGTCCCGACTTCCTATCATCGTCCGTGAAGAGCCCGTTCCACGAGCTCCACACCTCCTTCAACTCCACCTTATGTCGCTTCCCGGGACCGGACCAGTCGAAGTACTCGCGTAGCGCGGACTCGATACCCTCGTACCCGACGATAAACCTAGCCATGTCCTCGCCGGGAACATCCGCGGACCACAGCTCCTTCAGGAAGCCGACTTTATCCGCGTAGAAGCGGCGCGTCTCGTCCTGGTATACCTGGCGTTGCAGAGACCCCGGCGCCGTGTCGATGGGCGGCTCGCAGGTAAGCGCGCGCGCTCGCAAGGCAGGGTAGACGAGATGCGAGCGCCAAGGCGTGGCGTGGCACGGCGTCAGGAAAAGCGCGAAAAGCTCCTGCGAGAAATCATCGTCGTACGTGACGTTTGCTGGTCGCGGAATGGCAAGGTGCTTGGGGTGGATGTTCTCGAATTCGTTCCGTAGGTAGTTCACCACCTTGATAGGCGCCGCGGCGTGGAAATATGAGAGGTAGCCGCCGATGATGGCATTGACGAGGAGCCCTGCTAGAAGTAAAGGGGTTCTCTTCCACCCTAAAGCAGGCACGGGAGTGGCGGAGGCGACATCTGATATCGTTGTAAAGAAAGACGTGATATACGGAGCAGCCAAGATATGGAATGCCGGAAGAAGAGGTGTAATGAAGCGAACTTCCTTGTGGGAAACAAAAGATAAGGAGGCTATAGTTGTGGCAACTATGAAGGACAATGCTTTTAAGGCATTGCAAGTTGCAACTGGCCAATTCGACTTCTCTGCATCTAGGGATTTGAAAAGGCCTTGGAGGACGAATGGAGTTATGGTTGTGCATAACAATGGTATGCCCTGGGAGAGATAGTAATGCCAGTCATTTTGCCCATAGAAAACCGCGAGGTCTTGTGCAACATTGAAGTGCAAGAAAGTAAGCGGAGGAAACGTCCACTCTCCGTAATACTGACGGTCAGCCAACAAAGATAAACCGAGAACAAGCGACCTAAGAAGATTAGTATAGGAGGAGGGGTATCGATGGAGTATTACCTACCCGCAGAGCAGGACTTCCCTATAAACAATGAGGAGATTCCTTCGAATGAGTGGTGACTTCCCACTAAGTGTAGCTCTGGTCAGTGCAAGAGTGGCTATAGCCAACCATATCAGAACGTTGGTTGGACGTAAAAGAACGGCGAATGCTGCTAATATCAGAGACAACCGCAGGCTAGATGGCTATAGCTTAGTATATAGGTAATTATCATATCATATCATGGGGCTTTATGGATACCTGTTGATCTGACTCCAAGTCTCAAAGAGTTGAATTGATGAGTACTTGGATTCGGCATTTCCGTCGTCTTCGGTACCGAGAAGGCCCCACGAAAAGTAATAGAGAGCCGCGGCCGTCAACGTAGTCTCAAAGCAATTCGAGAATGTTCTTGTCGAAGTATACCATTGCCAAGGATTAAGCAGAGTCATCAACAACTACACGCAACTATGAGAAATCCGCGTATAATCAACTCCAAGTGAGTGAGCGCAAGAACTTACAACGGACCAGGAAGCAATATTCCCGTTTCCGTACAGTTTCTCCGCAAGCCGCCATGTGTACCAGTCGCTCAGGGCGGCAAGCCCAGTCTGTATGATCTTGGGTACCGCGATGAGCCATTTCGCCTTAGTCTGGGGAGCCATTCTAAGGCCACCATAGCTTTGGACGATCCAATAACCAAATGCAAACACTGCAGGGTGAACAGAGGAGCGAAGCTGGTGCTTCCATTCCTTTTCATATAAATTAGTTTAAGTTCATTGGTTAGAATAAGTCTGAAGAGAATAGGATTAAAACTTGGGGAAAACTGTCTAAATCCACGCACCCATGTTAGCCATGCTCCGCTATTCTCCCCAAATGCCATACGCCATGCTGGTTCGAGAGCTTGGAAATACTCGTCCGGTTGGAAGAATGTACGAACGCAGAGTGCATTTATCAAGCGGAAGGCGAAGATGACAGCCAATGCCTCCCGAGGCTGAACAGAACCTAGAGTATCTCCAAGACTCTTTGAAGACTGGTGCGTCGGCGCTTTGGCGTTCGACTTCTTCCCTGAACTCATATTTCTTTCTATTTCATATACCCATTTCGCAACATTCAATTGGTAACAACTATGAGAAGTGAGAACACAATATAATTGAAAATATAAATAGACAAGTTGAGGCTACCTGGCATTTGCTGTGATATTGATTTAGGTAATGAATCTAATAAGTAGCACTCATTAAGCCAAATTTGGATTTCTCGGGAGCTGTCCGCATTAAGACATCTGCCAAGTTCGTCTGCTCATGTACATGTACATACCTAGGTACCTTGATCCCCAAGCTTATATGTATTCCGTATGTATGTACCTAACAGCTGACAACAGGTGGAGCTGTGGAGCACGTGGCGTGTTTGAGGCTGCTTCAACAGTGTACGGTACATGTACCTATGTAGCTAGGTTATGTTGCTCGATAAAAACATAACCTACTCTAGTAGAATGCGAATTTAATAGTTGAATAACTTCACATGACTTCATTTCAATGTTCGTCGCCAAGCAACAGGCATATCTCAGCCAGCGTCAGATACCACCCCCCACGAAATAAATCCTCCTCGACCACCATTGGTTATCTTGACAATACACGATCCGTGATTGGTCCGCATTTGAAGATTCTTCGGCTACCGCGACTACTCCGGGCTCGGCGGTCACTTTTCCTACTGCAGCCGTCTTGTGTTGTTTTTCTTCTGTCATCCTTGTGTTATCCGGGGCCTTTATTTGAGTAATAGCATTGTAGAAATGGCCCCCTAAGGTCTTGACCAGATCCTCCTGTCTCTCTAGCTCAAGGAATGCAAAGCCGTTCCCTGTCCTTGTCATAACGCTTTGCTTCGGCAACGGGTACCGGTCTCGCCTCTTCACCGCATGTGACCATTGACTGACCTCAAACCCGAACAAACTTGTCATCATCGCAGCCCGGCGACTGGATGAGCCGCTTCGACTTGCACTTAGGGGTTTAGTGGCTATCAGGCCGAGCTTTTCATATTACGTACCAAAACTTACTGACCTCAGAATCGCCCCGCCTAGCCATTTTCTTTTATCTCTTATGCCTCTTCAAGCCTTTTACCTTCCCTTGACTCTTTTTTTTTTCTCAACAAGAACAGAGTATACCCAACCATCCATAGTTTCAATCCTATTGTAGCAATAGGTTGACTTCATTCCTATTTGTTTCCTTGGGACAAGTATCGGTCCTGCGAATCAATTCTCCTTCGTCGCTCTTCTGTTTCGAGCTTATCTTCACAGTCATGGCCCCTCACGCAGATGGCCCGGCCACCCGCGAGGGCAACGGCTCGACGTCGTCGTCTAGATACCATTCCACCTCGACCACGAGCGCAATTGAAGCCGAGAATAAATACGCCGCCCACAATTATCACCCGCTTCCCGTCGTCTTCGCTCGCGCGCAGGGCGTTGATGTCTGGGACCCGGAAGGCAAGCACTACATCGATTTCCTCTCCGCATACAGCGCTGTGAACCAAGGTCATTGCCACCCTGAGCTGGTGAAAGCGCTCACTGAACAGGCCGGAAGATTGACCTTGAGCTCCAGGGCGTTCCACAATGACGTATTTCCCAAGTGGGCGGAAAAGGTGCAGGCAATGTTTGGATACGACATGGTCCTACCAATGAATACGGGAGCAGAAGCCGTAGAGACGGCCGTAAAGATTGCAAGGAAGTGGGCATATAAAGTCAAGGGAGTTCCTCAGGGCAAGGCTTTAGTGTTTGGCGCCCAGGAAAACTTCCATGGCCGCACGGTAGGTTTGTTCCACGTAAGGGTCATTTTCATTCTAACGCCATTGGCAGATGGTTGCAGTGACTCTATCCACCGATCCAGAATCGAAAGATAACTACGGGCCATACGTGCCCAACATTGGTGCTGTTTCTCCTTCAACCGGTAAGCCTATTCGGTACAACAATGTAGCCGATTTGGAGGAAGTGCTGGAGACTCACGGGCGGGAAACTGCTGCATTCATTGTTGAACCTATTCAAGGAGAGGCAGGAGTGGTGGTTCCTGATGAGGATTACCTAAGCAAAGTCCATGCGCTTTGCAAGAAGCATAATGTGCTTCTGATCTGTGATGAGATTCAGACGGGTATCGGTCGCACGGGACGGATGCTATGTTCTGAATGGGCTGGCATCAAACCGGACATGGTTACATTAGGAAAAGCTATCTCTGGTGGCATGTATCCCGTCAGCTGCGTTCTCAGTAGTAAAGAGATCATGCTTGTCGTCGAGCCTGGAACTCACGGCTCGACGTATGGTGGAAACCCACTAGGCTGCGCTGTCTCTATACGTGCTCTTGAGCTCATGGAGGAGGAGCAGCTTACCCAGAAGGCAGAGAAGCTCGGTAATATCTTCCGCCAGGGTCTAGCATCTTTTAACTCCCCAGTTATTAAGACCATCCGCGGAAAGGGTCTACTGAATGCCGTCGTTATTGACGAATCAAAGACGAATGGTCATTCGGCTTGGGACCTCTGTGTTCTACTTAAGGAGAAAGGAGTACTGGTAAGACTAGCAGAAGCCCGTTTTCTTTCTGTGTGACATCGTGCAAAGAGCTTACTCGGAGATCAGGCTAAACCGACGCATGGGAACATCATCCGATTCGCGCCGCCATTGGTCATATCGGAAGCACAGCTTCGAAAGGCAATGACAACTATTGGCGATGCGTTGCAGGAGCTACCAAAGATGAAGAAGCATGAGGATGTCCACGTAGGACTGGAGAATTGATTTCTTGCGGCATTTGGTCCCAACAGTAGCAACACCCCACACTTGTGCTTTCGTAAAATAGCGGGATAGGACGGCATTGGGTATTGGAACACGGACTCGGCAGGCTGTACGTTGGCAAGGCGTACAGGGCAATTTATTACAAGTTACAAGTGGAAAAAGGGTGGTAAGAAAGAGCGAAGTGCGACCTGGTACGTAGTAGTAGACATGTGAATCGGAATGGTGTCCTGCAACTATATCGAGCCTATGAAACCTAGACACTTACAAGCTACTGCATAGAATACACCGTAAGTTCCTGCCTAGAGCAGAGCAAGATGGCGAGGGTAACAGGGGGTTAGAGAACTACGGGAATACTATATCGAAAATGATAATCTTTCCCAGGTTCTAAACTAGCAATGCGGGGACCCTGTATGCAGGATACGCCAATCCTGTATGGGTAGCAGTACTTGGGTTGGAAGCATATAACTACTGTTAATGGGAACAGCTGATACGAAGTAGCCCTGAGCTTTCGCATCTGTGGTCCTTTACTGGAGTGGCAAGCATCGTAGTAGACCGGACAACTCAACCCAGGTCCTACGTTAGCTTAATGCAGTAGACGTGTCTCACAATTCTCATGTGGCCCGGAGGTCGCAGGATAGCTGCAGCCTACATGCAGCTCGTTTATAGTTATGAAGCTCGGCATAAGTGAGCCTACTTACTAAGACCTTTCTCTGTCTTTGGCGGA
This sequence comes from Hypoxylon sp. CO27-5, assembly GCA_002120305.1. NCBI lineage: Eukaryota > Fungi > Ascomycota > Sordariomycetes > Xylariales > Hypoxylaceae > Hypoxylon > Hypoxylon sp. CO27-5. Next base: position 204,869 of record KZ112475.1, read on the forward strand.
CCTCCTAGCATACTACTTAGGTAGGTAGGCTGTATGAATTCGTAACGAGATGTCGAATAGGTAATCTATCGACATACATAATCAATGTTAAATTGTCTTTTATCGGGCAAGTCAGGAACAGGAACCTTAAAGCGAACATCATTGACAACTCCAAAAAAAAAAAAATCAAAAACCTAAGCAGTTCTTAAAGCTGACGAAGAGACAAACAACGCAAAAAGACGCTAACCTAAAGCCACTTTCGGGTTTCCGATTTGCCCTCGGATCGAAAGTCTTGCATACCGCCAGGGGGGGTCCCACAGTAGCCGAGTACGTGTAGCTTCGGTCTGCCTAAACCGACACAAGCGATGAACCACTTGCATACGGGCCATCTGCAAGGAGGTTCGAAGGCGCTGTAGAATTAATTTATTTGGAAAGGAACTCTGAATCAATCCATGTATCGGGGTATCCGGGGGCAATGTGAAATCAAGGAGATACCATTTTCCAGTCTGGGGTTGGCGAAATGTAAGAAGACTCGCACACAGCTATCTCTAGCGAATCGAACGAAGGCTCTCGCGAAAGACAACTCATTTACCGCAGCGTCAGCAACTGGCGCAGGGGGGGGGCAAATAGTATGCAATGCGATCACCGATAAGATAGGAGGTATAAGGAGAAGATTAAAAAGGAGTAATCATGGGATTTAGAATCTTATACTTGATCAGATCCCGGTTCCGGAGTTGATAGATAGGGAAGAAGACGGATTGAAGGAGCCGCTTTTCAATTCAGGGTCCTGGTCGTATCTACATAATACATACCTACCTCCTAGGTTAGGCATTTTGCTTTGTCCTACAATAAATAAATAAGCGCCAACCTTACTGGCGAATGCCCAGAGGATTGGGAAAACCTTGTGACCAAAACTCGCTCGCTGACACACGATTGGGTTCCTTTTCTACCTAGTTCAGACCAGTCAATCATTGCGATCACCTCATGATTGTCCTTGCAAGCATCATACGGGCTACTTCCTGGCTGAGCCTCACCGATGATCAGTCATCAAGGTAGTATTTGCAAAAGAATGACGGAAAATAAGCTCATTAGTATTAGCGTAGGTTGGTTGTACATGGGCGTTAGAAGGGAGAATTGATGAATAGGCGGTCGATACCTAGTAATGATGCAATGCGAATAGTTCCTTGCGATTGAGCTCGGATCTACTAGTACAAAGAGGAGTAATAAGAAGAAAGCAAAAAAAGCAAAAAAGAAACCAAAGACGAGTGAATACGGCTTTGAGATGACTAACGACACAATTAATCTCACCCCTTTTTCTTCCAACTAACAACTTGTCTTTGACTTTTATTAGAGGATGCAAACAATACAAGCTACTAGACCGCCTTCCCCAGAATGGAGACTCGGAGGAATCAAAGGAATGATTTTAAGTTCGAAAGGCGATCAATGAGTGACGATGGCCTATCAAGGTTGTGGAGAACAGCGCGCATCCAGAAACAATTGAATGGAGAACTATCCATGCACCCTAGTCTAGCGCCATACTGCCTACATGTAGCGTCTTGGGCAAGGTTAGATAGGCTGATAGGGTACATCCTGCCTGTATTAAACTTACATATATGTACCTAACGTAGCCTGCTACCGTACATACATGTACATGGTAGAAAGTGCCCCCAACAAGTGGAGCCGAGCTTAGCGGAATCGGCTTCTAGATTTGGCGTGCAGTGTCAGTGCTTCGGGCGCCTTATCAATTGTTATCATGCTGAAGAGTCACGAGTGACGAGTCTGATCTTCATTGTTCACCATCGCTCCCTGCGAGTCTACTTCACTAAATATGGTACCTTACCTTCTCATCCCCGTGAGCAACATTTGAACTTGATCGCCTCACCTCGACATTTTACTTCTGCCATCTCGTCCTTTCTCCTACTTTCTTCATCCATAATACTCCTCCCCCGTTTTATTAAATATTCTTCATTGTATCCTTGCGTTATCCTCTCATTAAGTCAATTTACCTACAATCGACATCCGATAATACCCAACAAGTATTTTACGTTCTGACAGTTAGTCCTAAATACGTTGTACCACAGCCTGTACTATTGAATTCACACTATTCCCACCAACCCCCCTGTTTGCAGAGACATATTCACAAGATAAAGAGAGAGAGAGAGAGACAGGTAGGACGACATAGGGAGAGAGCTTGGGAGCATGTAGTGTAGACCGAGTCATTCACTTGATAATCGGTCAACCTAACCCACAACAACGTTCAAGTTAGCCTAGGAAAGCTACATATCATATCCCGTATCGACTTGCAGCTCTAGGTAGCTGCCGCTTGAGGATCTCGCAGCTATCATTGACTGCCTTCTTGCACATCCCCTGTTCAACACACAAGGTACCTACATATAGCTACAGCCTACATACTAGGTACCGGGCCTATCCGATCTATCTGCAGTTTCGTACGTTACGTATTTGCACCTAGTCTGGTAGACCTACGTCTTTTTTTCCACCTTTCCATTCACGTTCAACCGTTGTCTCTGATACACCCCCTTCAACACCCGGGAAACCAACAACGGTCTGGTTGCTCGAGGGAGACACGAGATCTCTGTCGCTGTACCCTTGTGGCCTAAATCTTTCCGTATACTGCCATTCGAGGTGACACAGACATCCCCGCCTTTCAAGGTTCCTGTCCCAGGGCGTCGATTCTCCGCCGCCGACCTATCGGATACCCTGCCTCTACGGAGTACATCATTTACATCCACTTTGACGTCCCAGGTCCCAACCTAAGCCTTAATCCAGAGACACGCGAACTTTCTAACTGGCTTCCTCTTCGACCTCGCTCACGCCTGCTGCCTTGTGCATCTTTTACCCCCTTTTCCATCGACGAACCATCTCTTCTTCATTCACACCCAACCTGAATGTGTACATGCCGAATACTCGAGTCACCGACTTCATCCCGATTCCCTTATAAGCCCCCGGGCTGCATTAACCAAGCTTCCTGTCATAAATCAACCCACACAGGAAGCCATGGCTGACCCTCGAGCGCCTTCGGGCTTGTCCTCCCGTCGTGCGAGGGCTGTCGATGATGTCGTTGGCCAGTTTATTATTGGTTCCGAGATAGGTAAAGGTAGCTTTGCCCAAGTATACATGGGCAAGCACAAGGTTCGTATATCTTAGCCTCCCTAAAGCATAACTACTACCTATCGTAATCTATTGCTTTGTTGCTTTGTGTATCCGACAAGAATACAGCTTCAAGTTCTTTTCTGTATCCCCTCTACCTAGAGTAGTGCTAGTCGCGCGACACCTTGCCCTATCGTGAGTCATATCGAAGGGTCGCAGCTTGGCTAATGGAGACGGCACAGGTATCCGGTGCCTTGGTAGCTATCAAGTCCGTCGAGCTCGCGCGGTTAAACAAGAAGCTGAAGGAGAACCTCTATAGCGAAATCAAGATTCTCAAGAAGCTCCGACATCCACATATCGTCGCCCTCCATGACTGCATCGAGTCTTCGACCCACATCAACCTCATGATGGAATACTGTGAACTGGGAGATCTATCACTATTTATAAAGAAGCGGGAAAGGCTTATCACACATCCTGCTACTTGCGATATGGCGCGAAAGTACCCTAGTGTTCCCGGGGCTGGCTTACATGAAGTTGTTATACGACATTTCCTCAAGCAGCTTGCTAGCGCTTTACAATTTCTGCGCGCAGGCAATTTTGTGCATCGAGACATCAAGCCGCAGAATCTATTACTGCTTCCGTCCATACAATATAGGGAGACGAATAAGGATAGCCGCCCAATTCTTAGCGCTAGTCACGATTCGTTAATACCAGCTGTTGGGCTGCAATCATTACCGATGTTGAAGTTAGCAGACTTTGGGTTCGCCCGCGTCTTGCCATCAACGTCTCTAGCTGAGACGCTGTGCGGATCGCCTCTTTACATGGCGCCTGAAATCCTCCGCTATGAGCGATACGACGCCAAAGCAGATTTATGGTCTGTTGGAACTGTCGCATACGAGATGATATCAGGCAGGCCGCCATTCCGAGCTAGTAATCATGTCGAACTTCTGAGGAAGATTGAGAGCTCCGATGCCCAAATTAAATTCTCACGGGACTGCCAAGTCACCTCAGAGCTCAAGGCGTTGATTCGTGCGCTTTTAAAGCGCAACCCCGTTGAGAGGCTAAGTTTTGAAGATTTCTTCAATCATCGCGTTATCGCAGATGACATACCTGGCTTGGTTGAGGATGATGTGCCTCAAATCCAAAGACAGCCATCTATAGTACGTGCTATCTCTAGGACCGACGATCCCGATCTCGTTCCACAACGCATGTCAACCCATCGCCGTTACGGCACTGATATGGACGCGATGCGTCAGGATGCTCGTTGTCCCTCGCCTCGTGAACGACCGATGAAGCCTTCACCTCTGGGCTCACCGACCGAGTTTAGAAATCAAGATCCGCAAATTCAAGGTGGCTCCCGTACAATCCAATCTCCAAGGGACGAAATCGCCCCTGGCCTCGGGATTCGGCGGCCTCAGCCGGTTCCTTCCTCATCGGCGCCCACCCGACCAGGCTTCGCTGAGGAGCGGCGGAAACGAGGATTGTCTAATGCTTCGGTCAACAAATATATACACGGCCAATCTCCGCCGCATGAGGAAGTTGGAAAGGGTAAGGGAAGGTCGGAGCGTGCTGCGGCAGATGAACGGGAAAGAGTAGCTCAAGACATCGCATTTGAGCGAGATTACGTTGTAGTAGAAAAGAAACACGTAGAGGTGAACGCATTCGCTGATGAGCTGGCCGCTAAAGGAGCACAAGCACAAGCGTCATCTCCTAGGTCGGGACAAATCATTCGTCGTGCAACCCAACAGGGTGTGCCGACGTCGACAACGGGCGCAATCCCCGCTCAGCCTTCCAATGCGCTTCAAATTGCACAAGGTAGGCAACGACCCGATCATTATCGACGAGGCTCTTATGATAGGAACGGGAACGTATCCAGCAGTCCTGGCTCTACAACATCCGCCATCTACAACGCGATTTCAGATGCCAGCTTACGGTTACTCGGCTTCAAATACCCAACACATTTGCTTGGTAAAGGAGCATCACCTCCACATCCATACAATGCATTTCCGGCGTATCCTACCCCAGCTATTCCCGCCGGTCTCATCACTGATGGGCGCCAAGGCGGTCCAGTTGATGAAGATTTGCGTGTTGCTCAACGCATCGAAGACTACGCCACACAGAGCGACGTTGTCTGGGGCTTTGCTGAAGTCAAGTATAAGCAACTAGTACCAATAGCGCCTTCAATGGAGCATGGGCTTGGTGGAATACCTGCCGATAAGATGGCATCAGAAGAGGACAACGGTCTTACTGTAGAAGCGGTCGTCGCACTCTCAGAAGAAGCTCTCGTCCTCTATGTGAAAGCTCTCTCACTTCTTGCGAAGTCTATGGATATCGCAAATATTTGGTGGACGCGCAAAAACCGCACTGACTCTAGTTCTACTCAGCATGTCATTAACCGTGACGCAGCGAGTTTACAGAACTTGATAACGAGGGTCAATTCTGCTGTCCAATGGATTCGCAGACGCTTTAATGAGACGTTGGAAAAGGCTGAGGTGGTACGACTCAAGCTGCTCGAGGCCCAGAAGCAGCTTCCCGAGGATCACCCAAGCCACCCAACCAATAACCAACTAGAAAGCACTCCTATAGGTACCTCCAGTACCGAGGGCATTGTATTGACAGCGGGCCTTAGCGCCGAAAAGCTAATGTACGAGAGAGCTCTCGAGATGAGCCGTACTGCTGCTATTAACGAGATTGCCAACGAGGACTTGCAGGGATGCGAACTCTCATATGTAACTGCCATTCGTATGCTCGAAGCAGTGCTGGATGACGATGAGGAGTTATCAAAGCGTAGGCTCTCCAGTTCTTCGAAGATTGAGCGTGATGTAGCTCGAGAAGGCTCGTCCGAGATTAACCCGGACGACCAACAAGCTGTTACTAAGAGTATGTTTCCCTTGCAAATATACGGTAGATAATGGCTGACTTTAATAAGTGATCCAAATGATCAACAACAGGCTTACGGCCCTCCGAAAGAAATTACAGATGATTGCCAACGCCTCCAAAGCTCAGCAAAATCTACCCAGAAAACGTAGCGGCGAAGTTGGACCGCGAAGCCTTCCCATGGGTGCTTCATGACACAACATGGTACCCTTTCTCTCACGACGTATGACGACACGTAAAATATTGCACTATAACTATTCACGCCCCGCGGCCTTCATAATTTGTTTATTAAGACTAACCCTAGGGTCACGATTGGTACTGGTTGGTCTCATCATTCTCGGCTGGGTTCATCATCTGGCGTTCCGGGAGGCGACTTAATTTCCGCCTCATTATTACTTATAGGCATTCAGTATTATTTAAGCCATTTCCGTCGAACCGGCCTTTTCTTTTTTTTTCTCTCTTTTCGCATGACAATACTCTGAAGGTCTTGCGGCGTATGCCAATTGGAATGGGGGTATCATTTGGTCCTCTGTGCCAGTTGGCGTGTTTGCGCAGAGTTTTCTCAAGTCGCAAAGTCTGGCGTAAAGGCGGGGACAGACAGACAGCACCACGATCGTGTGATTCTGGTTGTTGTTCAAACTATACACGGGAGGTATAGGTTCCCCAGAGATGTTTGGCTTTTTTTTTTCTTTGCAACGACCGAATACCCCTTTGGGAGAACATGGGACAGTCCGTGGTAAGGGAAAGGATCGGGTTGCATCTTGCTTCGTCTCTTCGGTCGGTGTCACGGTAGATCTTTCGGTTTTGCTAGAGCTGAATTCAGGCTGCTTGCATATGGACTGGACCATTATGGCCTGTGTAACTACTATGTATATGGTATTCTTGCCCTTCTTCTTACCGTATGAATAGCTGGGAAATTGATAAAGCTTTGGCCTCTCTCCATTCGATTACTATACTAAGTTTGATTTTGATTAGGAGATGACTTGCATTCCAATCTTGAAATCGTGCCATATCGTTTCTTACACTTTTTGCAACTGTCTTGGGGGCTGTAGCTGTTCGGGAAAACTTTAATGTAGGCAGCTAGATAAAGAGTAGGGCCAAGTCGGGACTACCTATAAAGCGGCACGAGAAAGGAAGCTTTTGATGTTATGCGGAAGTTACCTCACTGTCCATTCGCAAACATCTCGACTTTATATAATAATGGTTCGAGAATATTAAGAATATGACGTTCGCTCGGAACTAGTCCCTGGGCTACAATCTTGACTCATCTGTCCACTACCTATATTGAATGCCTAAATAGGCACTTGCATAGAACAATTAGTCAGGTAGGTTGGCTAGGTCGACGCTTATATTCTTCTCGGCAAAGCTACTAGAGACACTAGTTTTAGATCAACATTGAATTCAGATGCAATATCCAAGATATTCCGTCCCGTGCCCTTTCTACCTAGTACTAATCCTTTTGCGTTCTACTAACTCTGCTACGGTTTGCCGTAAACTTCAACAATATAGGTAGAAATAACGTTGTGTAGGCAGATATTAGGTACCTAGTCTTAATACATACTATGTAGATGTAGGTAAATTCAAGTTGTCACAAGTACCAGCTCTCGGTTCTTCCCAACACATAGCAATATAATCAGTAATTTTGAGATATGTAGCTGCACAAAGCTCCAACTATGTATCTATCACTTCACACTCGTTTTTAATAGGGTGGCTGGCTTGAACATTTCCTATGACGGCTACCCATGCACATCTACGTAATAGTAGCCTCTCAAGTCGATGATATTAGGTGCTGATAGTTGCGGCGACCTTGCATATTTGGTGATAGTACACAACCTTAGAGGAACTACTACTAAATTTAGGATCTAACGAAAATGCCAAAAGGCGATCTCTTACGCCGATCGGTGGCGGGGCTAAGAAAATACATACACTATGTATGTACCTTAACACGCCAAAAATCGGGGACCTCAAGACTTTCAAATCTCTATCAATATTGTTCATACCTCAGGTAGTTTTCATACGCCCGTACAGGTAGGCATGTGCGCAGGCGAGCATCTGAAAGAGCTGCGTTGTGACGCCAACACCAAAAGTAAACGTGCCAAGAAACATCCGGATTCGACAAAATTACATGGGTCAATCTCATATGTATGGAGCTCTTGGTGGTGTTACGGTACGACCGTGGGGAGGCGGGAAGGGCTTGGTAGGGGTCGACGTCATTTCTGGATATTGCAACTTCAGAATGGCGAGGCCCCTATGTACGTCGACCCGCCCCCTCTCGCCTGGCCCTGGTTTGAATATGTACAGCAGAGACAATACCTCACAAGAACACCTGAGCGGGCTCCAGCTTGGAGTGGATTATCTCTCTCTCTTTTTGGAGGCCCCCATTCACCTCTTTCACCTCATCCTATCAAAAACTTGGAAATAGTAGCATATGACGCTGACAGCAGGATAACTAGCCGGCATAATGAATAAGGTAGTAACGGTTAGTGAAGGTTAGTTACCTTGTCTATGCACGTACGTAAGCAACGTTTGGTTTTCATTGGCTACCTCGATGCTCAACTATCGCATTGTGTGGCTTTGAGCTGTGCAAGTTCAGGCAAGTTCCAAAAATGATGTACGGCTATCAAATAACGGCTTTGTAGCTAGCTTGTGTAGCCATCGAGGCGCTAATAATAGATCCAAGGGAGACATGGAGTCTTTTTCTTTTGCTTCTGCTAGTATTGTAAGCGGAGAGATTGAAAGTTCAAATGCAGCCCGAACCATGTTTCAGACAAAAATGTTAACCCTGTTTTGGAACGATACGAGAAAGTCTAGGCGTGTGTGTGGACGTGCAGTTGTAGGCTTCAAAAACTCCCCCTTGATACCTGCAGGTCTTTGTTCTGAGCGCCAGGCTCTAGGCCCCGATGTAAGCGGTAACCAATGTCCAATGAGGGTTTGCAGAGTGGAAGAGAAGGTAACCCAAAGGCTTAGCACAGTCTCCAACACAGTCTTCGATATGCTCTCAACGCTCCTTAGATACCTAGATAGATCCAACTATCGTCTTTCTCGAGAAGGTGTGCTGTTAGCAAGGTATTTAAGAAGCATCTAGATGGGAATTTGTGTTGGATGTGGCCAGAAAGTTTCCCACGCAACTTAGCTTATTCCAGTATTTTGGAGCCTATCTACATACGGATGACTTACAGATACGAGACCTATTAGTTTACACCCTATCGAATATGGGAACGCCAAGTGTAAAAGGAGACAGATCTAAAAAAGCAACGCCAGAACTCTCTCGACATTAGCAAAACAATGGGAACAGGCGGGCTACCTAGTCACGACATGTTTACTCGTATAGTGTGGAGGCCATGTAAGAGCCATTATGATCGTGAAAAATCTACTGGAAGAAATACAAAGAATGTTCTGTTTAACAGATTCTAATGATGGGGTAGCCTACATGTATGTACAACTCGTCCTCTTTGTTGTAAGCAGAAAAAAAAACAGAGCGCATAAGATATTGGTAAATAAAGTACATGTATTTAGCTGTGATGAAAGACGAACACTGAAGACTCGTTAGTGAAATTTAACGGTAGCCTATGGAGGTTTGATGTAGAAAAGAAACAAATGCGGTCATAAAATGGGGGTCTTGAGATTGACGGAATGCACTGTACTGTACGGTATATCAGCCACAGCTGACAGGGTGCAGTAGTGGACTGTACGGTACGGTAGTGGGAGAGCAGGCCCCCCCCCCCCCCCCAAACTATTAGGTACATCCATCCATGTAAGCTGGGTAGGGTACCTACAGGCAGGTAGAAGTACGCTACGTTCTTGACTGGGAATGCACGTTTGGAGGGGACCCTCTCAATTCTACAGCGGCCAATTCCCAGGATTCAATACCACCTCTTTACCTTCTTTTAATAACTTACCCTATTGTAATATTGAGGCCACCACACTTACTTTGTCTTCAACAAACCTGATGCCTCTCACGAACGTGTTAATAATATCCTGTCCTAAAGACAACAATTATTCTGCACTCAGATATTGTCGGCGTATTATTCGTTAGGCCCTAGTTGAGCTTGCCCTGAAACATTTCGACCTGGACCCGACACATTACCCATCCTGTCAGCTGGCCTCTCTATCGCCGACAATCAATCAACAATCCACTTCCCTACCAACCTACCCACTACGCCCGCACAATAACGCCTGCACAACAACGCCCGCACTCGACGTTGTGTTCACACTTTTCAACACCTTAAACTTCGAAACTTTTTATATCTTACCGCCGACTCACTCGATAGAATAAACGATCGCACACATCCATTGCCACGGCGCATCTACCACTTCTGCTGACGGTCGCGGTTACCGTCGCCCGCGCGTCATAGACACAATGACGTCCGCCATCACTCCGTCGAAGCCACAACAGCAAGATCAGCAAATGAGTCCGCCGCAACAACTTCCACCTCCCGCTAATAATCCTGCCTCGCCGCCAAGTAAACGGGACTTGAAGTCGTGGTGGAAGAGCTTCCAAACTCGTTCAAAGCATCAAGAGTCTCAAGGTAAGGGCTACTACCACTTCCCTCCCGCCAGTATGTCAATCAGGCTCTGTCCAGCCTTTCCCTGCAAGCCGACATGCTGTTTATGTACCGTACCTTTGCTATCGCGATTAACTTAGCAAACACTATTTCATCATTTTGTCAATGTACATTGAGGAAAACTGGACTAGTTGATCGCTATTCCCCAATACCTAGTTTCTACCCTCGACTTCATTCCTAGCAAGTTACCTACACTATCACAACAGACCAGAAAACATAGGAAAACGGTGTGTGATAAAACTACAAAAGCGATGGCTAATACAAGATTCAACCAGACCCGCAACCCAAGGGTATATTCGGCGTCCCTTTACGACAAAGCATTACTTACGCCAACGTTGCTATTTCGCTTGTCGATGAGAATGGCAAAAGCTACATATACGGATACGTCCCCATCGTAGTGGCCAAGTGTGGTGTTTTTCTAAAGGAAAAAGGTTGGTACCGAATTTGTTGCGGATATGAATTTATGCTGACAGTCACATAGCCACCGGTGTAGAAGGTATATTTCGTCTTAGCGGTTCTGAGAAGCGCATCAAGGAACTGAAGATACAGTTCGACTCACCTGATCGATATGGCAAGGGGCTTGTTTGGGATGGATATACTGTTCATGATGCTGCTAACGTCCTTCGACGGTACTTGAATGACCTACCCGAACCCGTGGTCCCGCTTGATCTCTACGAGAAATTCCGAGATCCCTTGCGCGGCCATACGAAACAAGCCGTAGGCGATACCGAGGGAACCCAGCTAGTCGACAATTTTAACGAAGCCGAGGCTATAGAGAAGTATCAGCAGCTCATTAAGGAACTGCCCCCGCTTAATCGGCAACTCCTCCTGTACATCCTCGACCTACTTGCAGTCTTTGCCGCCAAGGCTGATGAGAATCGAATGACGGCTCAGAATCTAGCTGCCATCTTCCAGCCAGGAATGCTCTCGCATCCACAACACGCTATGGCGCCGGAGGAGTACCGGCTAAACCAGTGTGTCATTATTTTCCTGATTGAGAATCAGGATCATTTTTTGATTGGTATGCAAGGCACCGCCACGGATGAGAAGACTAAACAAGAGATTGAAAAGGGCCCACCAACGGTTATAACACCCGCGACGCCGAGCCGCAGTACTGGTGTAGTAAGGTCCGCTTCAAATGCGAGTGCTGGTGCTGAAAGTGTTAGTAGGGATGGGAAGATCCGTAGGAACCGCTCTACATCCTCGCGACATTCGCTTCAATCTAACGGCGCATCTACACCTGGTAGCCCTGCTCTGACGCCAAATAGTGGACTTGCTAGAAGCAACACAGTACCGTCTAAGAAATCTCCGCATATTCCCTCGGGAAGATTCCCGTCTCGACAAAGCTCACCAACAGTTGCTGTACCCCCGTCTTCACCTTCACCTGCTGGGTCTGGCGCAGCTGCTCCCCCGACTGTAGCTGAAGAAGTACCAGTTGCACCTGAACGATCTCCGGCAACGTCGCAACACCTGACTCCGATGGCAGCGGGGTCACAGCCGGCCGTTAGAAGCCAGGAGAGACTTCTGGGTCCTCCTAATGATTTTGTGACACCTTTGAAGGAAAGGAACCTCCAGAGCCTGTTTCAACGATCGCCAGGTTCCGATGGCGAAAAGCGACAGCCTAACAAGCTACGTAAGAAGCGCTTGCCAAGTAGCACTAATCCAAGCGCACAAAGCTCAACAGCTTCGCTACCCCATTCGGAAGCTGTTTCGCCAGCGCTCGAATCACCAAATCCTATAGAACAGAAGAACGCTTATCTGGAACCTCGAAGCACGGAAAATGGTACCTCTGTGGAAACTCCTTCAGAGCCGACTCCGCGCGCATCCCAGGTGCCGTCTGCTAATGTTGCTCAAGCTGAACCTGAACATCACAACGCGCTTAAACCACAGTCTTCGCCGCCGGAGTCCCTACACTCATCATTCAATGAAGGTTCTGACATAGACCAAGTAGAAGAAATTTTACCTCCCCCGGCTGCAGACACTGCTGAAAAGGACAAGAAGCGTCGTTGGCGCATATCTCGACGAAAAGAAGACTTTTCCGTCACACCTCCTCAAAACTTAGGCGCTAACAGTAATGCTGAGATGAGCACATCCTCTGTCGGGAGTGGACAGAAGCCGCGGAAGAGTTGGACTGGCGATTATTCAGATGTAGCAGCGGTAGTAGCGGAAAGCGAGGCCGGAAATAGGGAGAGGGAAGAAGCCAAAAATCCTCTCAAGTGGATTAAGAACAAGTACCAGGAGGCTAAAGAGAATATGGACATTAAGCGTACCAAATCTCCTCCTCCAGGGCAAGGCTTTCTAACTTCAGGGGGGAAGAGTGTCGATACCATGGGGAGCATCGATGAAAAGGGTATGTCCACAGCTACAGGTCCAACCCAAATCGTGGCTCCAACACCCCGTATCGCTTCCGCGACGGCTCCACACGATATTCCACTACCGAATTCTCCACCACCAACTCAAACGACATATAACGAGAAGTCTTCGAATACCTAGGAGGAGGAGACTTCACGCCGAGATCGTAGCTTGTTCTGCTGGGGTATGACGATCAGAGCAGTGAACCAGCCACATTCCGTCCTTCATAAACCGCGCAGAAAGCCTTGATCAGTTGGTTTGGACAGCCAGGATACCTCGTTTTACTCGTTTGAAATTTTGATTCTCGGGGTTGTTATTTGTCTGGAAACGAAAAAGAGTCATGGGATATGGGTTAGCGAAAGGGATTGATTGATTGACGGATGGATTGATGCCTCGAAAGTTTGATGATGAAGTTTACGCGTTCGAAAGGGATTACCTTCTTGTTTTAAAAAAAGGAGGGGCTGGCGATTTGGTCGCACTGACGGGAATGAAAAAGGAGAGAGTGAGAGAGAGAGAGAGAGCGCTTCTTCATGGATACCCCCTTCCCCTATGAGTCGGGTTTGTACGTCGCTGCTTGCTTGGCTTTTACGTGTCTTGTAATGTGGAATTCCTTTTTTCTTCTAATGGACTTGGACGGCCTTGGCTTCGAAACTATGGCCCTCCTTTTTCCCGAGAGCTTTGGGTTTTTAGGAATTTCGGTCTTCTTGCTCTGTTTTTCTTCTTTTTCTCTCAAAAGTATCATAGGGTGGGATGACGTCTGCTTTATTATATCGTTCAATACAAGGAGGCTTCTTTACGTCGAGTAGATGGTTTCGCCTTTTTTTTTTTTTTTTTTTTTTTGGCCCCTGCTTTTCCATATATCCATCGTTTCCCCTGCGGGAGTGGTCGGAGTTATCAGGACGGTCGCTGTTTGTTGTATACGGACTTTTAACGTAGGCTAGGGTGGGTTTGTTGAGCGCCTGTCTACTGGGTAGCTGGCGATATGGCGGAAGTCTGCTTCGCTGAAAGAAAGTATGGGCGGATTTGTCCTCAGGGTT